>PISX010011869.1:0-63195 GCA_004024625.1 Mellivora capensis | reverse complement strand
ATTTTATGCCATGTTAGTGAGACTGTTTTAGAAAATAATAATACAATGAAGGGAGAGATACCAATATCTTAGCAACAGCAAATATACCAATATCTTAACAAAATCAGGCTCTCATCATGGGATTATGGGATTGTTAATGATGATCCCTTTCTTGTTTATCTTTTTCTGAATTTTCCAAATTGACCTAAATGAGAACATATATTACTAAAATTTAAAAAGTTACTTTTGTGGGGTGTGCTTGGGTGACTTAGTCAGTTAAGCGTCTGACTCTTGGCTCAGGTCATGATCTTGGGGTCCTGAGATGGAGCCCTGTGGTGGATTCCCTGCTCAGAGAGAAGCCTGCTTCTCACTCTCCCCTACCAAATGGCAAAGATCCTCTTTTCTTTCAAAAGCTGTGGTAGGCCAGAGGGGCTTTGAGGGAGTTTTATGTGTTCCACAAGAACAAAAATATCTAACTCTAAAGCAACCTAAAAAGAAGGCACCACATTAACAAAATGTCTCATTCAGCTGGACTGTCCAGCTCAAATGTCTTCCCAATACATCAGTGGGAGACAGAGACAAGGGATATGGAAAAGAAAGAGACAATGCCAGAGAGCAACAGAGGGTGAATTATTACATGATGTCATGACCCATCATTTCTTGCGTTCACCCAGGAGTATAAGGATTAAGGGATAATCCAACCTAATTAGCAAGTAATCTACATTGTATATCCTTAAAAAGAACACACACTGCAAAGTGCAAGTTAGACCATGGAAAAATGCTATTCCACATCTGACCAAATATGGTGAAGAATCATTTATCTGGGTTTCCACTCTTGGAAATATTTGCTAAATCTGTCTGTACTGGGTTTAGGATTCACTCTGGATTTTTATTAATAGTGAAAATAACAACTTTTTAAAAAAGTTTTCAGGGAACATATTTTACCTACTTAGATGGTAAGCAATGTTTTTAAAGCCCTTGGTGCACTAATTATTTAGATATCAGGTACTGAGTTTGATTAAGTAATTTTTTTATGTTTATTTATTCAACAAATGTCACTGGGCTATGTCCTAGGATATAAAGAAGCAAATACAACCCATGCCCTCTCAGAGCTCTTAATCTAAAGACTAAGAAATCTATTAACAGTTGCAGTACAAAGTATCTGTGGCTTGAGAGAATAAAAAAGAAGTCAGAGAAACTGGAGAGGAGGTAACACTGAAGCAGGGTTTTGAAGGGTATATAGGAGTTCTCTGCCTAGAAAAAGAGAGACATTCTGGGCAGAGAGGACAGCACAAGGCAGGGAGGCATCAAAAATGCTGAATTAGGGCACCTGGGTGGCTTAGTTGGTTAAGCAACTGCCTTCGGCTCAGGTCATGATTCCAGGGTCCTGGGATAGAGCCCCGCATCAGGATCCCTGGTCATTGGGGAGCCTGTTTCTCCCTCTCCCTCTGCTGTTCTGCCTGCTTGTGTCTCTCACTCTCTCTGTCAAATAAATAAATAAAAATCTTTTTAAAATGCTGAATTATTTGATAAATGCTAAGAGCTTTGGTGAGAATTAAGAATAGGATCCTCTTGAAGGTGATAGGACTTGAAGAAGGAGGCTCTTTATCCCATGCTAGAAGAGTTCCGGCTTTATGTTAGAGGGAACAAGGAAGCGTGTTGGGTACAACTTCCCATTTAAACAGAAATGAATTCATTTAAGAGAGAGAGAGAGAGATGGTCATGTGTTTTGAGAGACTTCAGGGGCCTCATGCAGTCAGGCTTAGAAAGGGGGTAGAAGCTTTCTAGCGGAACTCTCCTCTACCTTTTGTCTTATTTTTTCTTTCTCTCTTCGCATCTATTTTGTATTACCCAGGATTCTTTTGGTCATAAGTGACAGAAACATAACTCAAAACAGTTCAAGCCCAAAGAAACGAACTGGCTCTCAAAAGCGGGAAGTCTTGGCATATGCTACAACCTGAGTGAAACCCTGAAGACGTGGTAAGTGAAATGAGCTGCTCACAAAAGGACAAACATCGTACGAGTCCATAGATATGAGGCCCCTAGAGTTGTCAAAACCACAGAGACAGAAAGTGGAATGGTAATTGCCAGGGGCTGAGGGGAGGGGAACATGGGGAGTTGCTGTTTAACGGTTTCAGTTTGGGAAGACAAAAAAGGTCTGGGATGGTTGGGATCCCGGCTGCACAACACTGGGAGCGTACTTAGTGCCACTGGACTATACACTTAAAAATGGTTTAAATGTTAAATTTTATGTTATACAGGTTAACACAATAAAAAATATGGGGAATCTAGGTTGAACACACACCTTCAGGTACTGCTAGATGCAGGGGTCGAGGGACATTATCGGGGTTCTGACACTCTATTTCACTTCACTTTCTGTGTTGGCTTCATTTTCCAAAACGCTATCCTTAAGTGCAGGCAAAGATGGCCATTCTCCACTGAAATCATCTGCAGAGCTAATGTTCGCAGCCAGAAGCAAGCCTGTCATCTGAAAGTTCCAGCAGGAGTTCAGGGGATGACCTACTGGCCTGGTGTTGGGCCATGGACCACTTCTGAACCAATCACTGCAGCCCAGGAGTGGAGTACCCTGGTTGGCCAAGCCTGGGCCATGCGTCCAAGCAAATACTGCCATCCCCAGCTCAAGTTACTCTTTCTCTCTAGTTAAGAACTTTTAGCTCCAATTCAAAATCCCTGGGGGAATCTGACCAATGAATTGTTTGCCCAGTGAACCGTGATGTGGAGAATGGCGATAATCTTAGGGATAATATGGTGGCTATCGGACCATTTTTGTGCATTTGGGATAAGTTACGAGGGTTACCAGAGCAAGATAGATAGCTTAAGGGTGTCTTTTACAACAGATACTAAACAGTTTTACAGGAACATGGTGCAAGCAGTGTGTACGAACATAGTTCTGGCAGCTAAACATAGGACAGGCTGGAGCAGGAGAATCTGGCGATGAGAGGATGAATCACAGGGCTGCTGCAAAAAGATGACTCTGGAATGTCTAGCTTAGGAGAACGGAAATAGAGTGATGCCGTCCACCAAGAATGGAACTATAAAGGGAAGATCTGGTTTGAGGTAGGGTTGCAAGGAAAGGATGATGAGTGTGGCTTTGTCGGTTCTTTCTTCAAGATGCCTATGGGACAGCCTGGGGCAGAGGCTCGGTGGCAGTGGAACCCAAAGAGAGTGTAGCTGGGGCCAGAGCTTAGGGAATTGCTGAGACATAGAGGGCTGGTGAAGTCATAAAGCGTGTGGCAGGCACATGGAGGGCACAGAGTGGAGGCAGAGAAGAGAGGGCAAACCCTTCGGGGGCCATGGCAGATGCCCTCAGTGGCCTGCCCATTTCTGCTCAGTGCTCCCTGTTTCCAAATGTGCTCATGGCATCTTGCTGACTCTCTCTTCCCCCCGGGCCTTCTCTCAGGCTGAGCTTGCTGCAGCCATAGATGCCTGGGTCAACAGTCCCCAGCCGATGACAGATGGGAGGCAGAGGGGAACTAGCTTAGCTTCCTCACTCCAGTGTGTCCTGTACCACCTCCCCGGGGTCTCCTTGGGATGGAGCCCCCGCTGCCCAGAGCAGTTACCCCCTCATTCCTATCTGCTCTGGCTTCCTTCACTTCACAGCCTCACGGTCTATTCTACTTGCTTTCCTAGGATCACATCTCAAGTAAACCACTTATACTCCAACCCTTGTTCCAAAGTCATCTTCTAGGAGAACCCAACCTAAGACACAGGCACACAAAGAAGAAAGCTCAGAGAAGAACAAGACTGAAGGGTCCAAGTGGTGTGAGAATATTCAGGAGACAATGATTTCCTAGGAGCCTGGGAGGAGAAAATGAGAGAGGAAGTAGGGCTCCACTGGAAATACTTGAGTAGCGACGGATCCAGGAGGAGGGAGCTGTTCCCAGACATCACAAGCCAAATGTATCTGAATCTCCTCTCAGGCCTGCCTGGGCACCCTAATACATCTCCATTTTATAGATAAGAAAACTGAGAAAACTGAGGCTTGTCACATAACTAGCAACAGATAGCAATGAAATCCAAACATACGTCTATCTGACTCGAAAGTCCATCCCTCGAGACAGCCTCACGAAGAAACCATGGATTTAGTTCAGGAGAAGGCAGTGAATTTATGAGAGAGAATTGGTTTGGAAATGGGCTAGAAAAGAGAAATTCCAGATGGCTCAATACCCAGGTGAAGGCCAGGCAGGCAGGCAGGCAGGCCGGCCCACGAGAAGGACAGGGGAGGCTGTGCTTGGGGCACATACGCAGGTACAGGTTTGAGATGCAGCTGAGAGCAAGTATCTGGACACAGAGGTGGGGTTGGAGAACTTCCGGTGCCAGTGCTGCCACTGAAAGCACATTTCATCTCATCAATGATGGTTCGTAATGACGAAGAAATTGTGAGCACAAGCATCTATAATCCAATTAAATGGTTTTGTAAAGGGAAATGGAGCATACTTTTCAAGTGGTATCCAGGCAGAGATGAATAGGAGGTGTTGGACCATGGCTGCCAACGGTGCTGGTGGATTAGAAGGTACTGAGCTGATGTTATAGCTCGGGAGGTAAGGAAGGAAGACGGCAGGGGGCTCCGAGTTCGGGCGTACACTCTGGAAGAGCATGAGCAACAGCAAAGAGAACATCACCGTGGCAGCACCACTCCTACAGGGGGCCTTCTGTGGACTCCAGCAGCCAAAGGCTCTGGCTGGGAAGGTTATCACTGGGACATAAACCTCACCCAAGCACCTGACTAGAAGAAACTCGGCCTGTTCTCCTCAAAGCTCTTTCAGTTAAAAGTGATAGAAAGTCAGCTCAAAAGGCTGTAGAAAAGGAGAGTTTATTGGCTCATGGAACTGGGAAGTTTAAGAGTAGCCTCAGGACACTGGGGTTTGAAGCAATGTTCACAGAAATTAGCCCTGTCCTGCTTTCCTATCTAACTCTGCTTCCGTTTGCTCCAAGGGACATGTCCTCCTGCAGCAAGGGCATATCGTCCCAGCTCAACACTCACCGAAAGGGAGTGAGCTGCCGCCTGCCGTCTGAACATAAACTCTCATTGGTCCACATCCGGTCATGTGGCCATACCTGGTCCAATCATCAGGGCCAGGCAGATGGATGTCATGGCCGCCCAGGCCTGGTGTCCTACTGAATTGGCAGCTTTGCGAGAACCTCATGGAAGAAAGGGGAACTTCTCCCGAAGTAAGGGGGTGCTGTTACCTAATGGAGTAAAGGGATGCTGGATAAATAAAGGCTGAAGGCTCTTGAGTAGCAGAACTTTCCAGGGGATTTTCAGACCCAGAGCAATGGCTAATACCAAGGCTATAATTATTAAGAGGACAGGGCCTTAGGGTCTTGATAACACAGTGAGCAGGAAGAATTAACAATCACAGGACAGTTCTTGCTGGTGCACACACTGACTCATCTAGTTTTTGTAACTACATCAGCTTCATTTTGCAGATGAGGAAACAGAGGATCAGAAGGTGAAGTAATTGCCCAACGTCACCCAGATACTCAGTGTCGGAGCCAGTAAATGGAGGTACAGGTCTCCATCCTCTGGCAGTGAGAAAACTGTTGATTTCCTGTCCCCTTTCTTATCAAGCTTCACTGTCAGAGCCCCACAGATATCTTCTGTGACCCTCCAACCAGATTTTCTTTAGGCTGTTTCCACAGCTCAAGACGTACAAGATGTCTCCTCTTTCATCTCTGAGTTTAGGAGGATGGAATGTGCTATTTCGATGTCCCTGAACAGACAGAGATGGAATTAAGAAAATGGGGCAAGGTGGTGCTGCTTACACTGCCAAAGTGGTCACAGGGTCCCTACCCAAATTAACCTCCACTCCACCAGGCTCCTGAACGTCCTTGTTCTTATACCTTGTGGAACAAATGGATGTTGCAGACTCAGCACATCAAGTGGAAGGCAGGAGACTGGAGTCGGTACCAACTGGTCCCTAGTTCCTGCCTCTGATATGTGCTAGCTATATGACCTTTAACAAATTAGCCTCAGTTTCCTCATCTGGAAAATGGGAAGGATTACACCTGTTTGAAGGATGCATTATCCTCATTCTAGTGGTTTTGTCTACAACTTCTGTCCCTTCTGGCCGCAGTGGACCAGGGACATATTCCTGACCCAAGGGAAGAAAAATCACTAGTGATCAGAAACCACTGATGTTCCACAGAGAATTTCAACTAAGAAGAGTAATTTCTTACCAAGCCAGTGGTGGGTGCTACAGGCCCTGGGTGAATGAATGGGGCTGGCACAGGTCTTCGTGCCCAAGCCCAAAAGAGATGAGCAGAGGAAGCCAGGCAAGAAAAAAGAGAGCTTTGAGATAAATAGATATGAAAGAATCAGGACGAGAACAATGACATGGCTCCTGAATGAGAAAAAGAGCAGGGGAGAGCCTGCCCTTGGCTCCATTTTCCTTGGCTTGAGTGACATCCCAGTCTCCATTCCCTGTGAAATTTCCATTCCTTGTAATAGAACAGAACAGATTACAACAGTGAGAGGAGCAAAGGAGCGTTGTGAGAGTTCCTGTTTCTGACACGTAGTAGGTGCCCAATAAACGTTAGCACAGTTTTTCCCCTGAACTTCACTGAGGGGGATAAAACTCATTCAAACTAGCATCATGTGACTATGGCAAGGTCCGTATTCGGGTCATCTTCCCTTCTACTCCAGAAACCACATCCAAACTAACTCTGCAAGATATACTGCACAATTAGTGTGCACCTCTTAGCCTTGGCTAATTACCTCTTTTATCAATTAAAAATATTTTCCCATTAAGCCAAGGAGTTGAGAGGGAGAAAGGAGTCTCCTCTATTTCTAAAGCCTCTGAAAAACTCCAGCAAGATAATGTCACTGATTTGGTTAATTTCAGGTGCACATCGGGCCATTCAACCTAGGTGAATTTAATGACTCAGGACAGGTCGGGCGATGAATGTCCCTGTAAATCATTTATAATTGCAAGCATAAAAATTAAAAATCAGTCTGAAGAGCAAGATAACGTAATGCTAATGACGGAGGGCAGTAATCTGAAGATAGAGGTTCCCCGCTTTAATCAGGCCCATTCAGATGACGGAGCACTAAGCCTCTAGGGGATTGTTCTGGAAACAAAAGGCTGGGAACTTACTTCAGTCTTTAATGACTTACCATGATAAAAGAAATTAACTGAATTTTCATATTATAATTATAAAACTTAATAGAGAATTTTTTTCCCCTTCATACTTTTTATTTTTCTCCTGGTCGAGATAAACCAACATACAGTCATTCTCCTTACAAGGATGACTTTAAAAGGCCAGTTATGTTCAGCTACATCATGTTGAAAGTCCAGTTAATAAATTTTGTCCAGGAAGAGGAATTGCCAGTGCTATAATGGAGACCGTTTCTAGAGGCCTTAAGAAACTAGAATGTTCTTTGTCTTATTTTCAGTCTTTATGGGCTACATACAGTAGCCATACAAGTCAGTCAGAATCAAAACAGGGTGAGGAACAAGACATCCAATTCTTCCCTTGGGATACTTCCAAATCACAAATTAAATATCCTCCTTCCCTTGTCTTTTCTGCCTAGTAGAAACCTAATCATATTTCCAAGTTTTGAATTCAGGTGGAACTTCTTCCAGGAAGCCCTCTCTGACCACCACCCTACCTTCCCCTTTTCCTAGAACTTCTTTACTCTGAAGGTTCATCACACTTTCTTCTGGGTTTCCTCTGAACCTTGTACACAAACCTAATTCTGGACTTCTAAACTGCATTGTAAGAAAGAATGTAGTTGAGACTGCATTCTCTCCTACCAAACTGTAAGTTCTTTGAGGGGTGACTACCTGGGAACCATGACCAAATACCTCGCCCATAGTAGGCCTTCAATAAATATTTGTCAGCTGACTGATATTTATCTTAACTACAGGCTAACCTAGGATAGATAAGTTAGAGAGAAATCAAGAAAACGTCATGCCTTTAAGCACTGATGAATAAAAATTACAAAGAGAGATGAGAGGGGAGGGGGAAAAGGTGGGGTTCTCTTCAGTAGATAAGCTTCTATAAGTAGACACCCAGGTACACACACAAATTCTTGCTCTTGTGTGTGTACACAAGCAAAAGATAAGAAAAAAAATGGAATTTTATCTGTAGCTTTTAAAATATTTCCAGGAGTCCTTGATAAAAATAGTCTTTCCTGAGCAGCTGGAGTGATATTGCTCCGTATAATTTCCTCTCTACATTAACTGCATATAGTTATATTGTGAGATGAATGAGTACGGATCTTTAGCTACAAGCCAAAGAAACTGACTTTAATCAACTAAGGGGGAAAAATAAGTCAGGGTCTATTTTGTTAGAGGACATAGAAGTATCTCAACAAAGTCAGGAGAGGGCCCATGGCCAGCCGGCCATCAGGAGGCAGAAAACTAGGAACTGGGAAGTCATCCCATCTCCAGAAGTTCTCTTTTTCTCTCATGGATCACGTTTCCTTGGTCTCTTTCACCCTCTATACCAACTTAGTGTGTGTGTCGGAATCACCTGGAGGATTTGTTAAAATGCAGATTGCTGGGCTCCTTTCCAGAGTGTCCATATCAGTAGGTCTGAGGAAGGGCTGATAATCTGCATTTTTCACCCATTCCCAGGCAATGCTGCTGTGACTGGTCTGAGCACCAACAGAGAGAACTGTCAGTGCACAGGGCGGGAAGATGGCCACCAGCATGGCTACGTTTGCAGGGCACAGCTCTAGTCACCAGGAGAGACTCACTCTCATGCCATGGCAACTTCCTGGGAGACAGAACTGACTGGCTCAGTTGCAATAACGATACCCACCCTGGGCCCTCAGCTATGGCCGACACACAGCTGACTGTGGATGTGTGGTGCAATTCCTAGGAAGGAGGAGCTGGGCAGACAACCCAGTGTGACTGCCATGAGACGTAAAGATGTCTTTCATTTGTACTGGACTAGTAGAAGCCCAGATGCCTTTACCACCAGAAAAGCTCAGGACTCAGGAAACCCACCCTCAACTGAAATAAAACTTGGAGGTGCTCCCACCTCTGCAAACAATAGTCCCTAACAACATAGAGAGGCAGGAAGGAAGTGAGCTTTACTCAGACTGTGACACATTGAAGCAGAGGGTGGAAGAGATTGATCTAGAGCAGTGGCTCTTAACCAGGGAAGATTGCCACCCAGGGACATCTGGTAATTTCTGGAGACAGTTCTGTTTTTCACAACATGGGTTGCAGAGGAGTGGGGTCGGGGTGGGATGAGGTACTTCTGACAGCTAATGGGTAAAGCCAAAGATGCTGCTAAGCATCCTAAAAGGCACAAGAGAGCCTCCACAACAAAGAATTTTCGGGCTCAAAATGTCAATAATGTTAAGGTTGAGAAATCCTGGTCTAGAGCCTACAAGATCCTCAAAAACAAACAAACTAATAAACAAACACCTACAGCCTTCACATCCACAAAGGGTACAGCAATGCTCCCAATGGTTGAATCCCAGTCCCACTTCCTGAACTAGGATCCTACATGGCAGCTTGCTGGCTGAGTGTTGTGTGAAGCCACAACACCCCTGAGCCACATATATAAAATGAGATAATAGTGGAGTTGGAGGGAATTCAATGGGAGTTAATAGCTACAAATGATTTAGTCCCATTACTGGTACATAGTTAAGTACTCATTATATGGTTGTTACATATCAATATTCCCATTCTTATTCTTATTATTATTAATTTGTGAATGGAAATAAGACTATCAACAGATTCCTCAACAGAAAGTTTGCAGGCCAGGAGAAAGTGGAATGATACTTTAATACTAAAATACTAAAAGAAAAAAAAATGTCAACCAAGAAGGCTATACTGGCAAAGCTGTCCTTCAGAAATGAAAAGATAAAGATTTTCCCCAAAAAACAAAAGCTGAGGGAGTTCATCAACACTAGACCTGACTTATAAGAAATGTAAAAAGGTGTTCTTCAAGCTGAAATAAAAGTATGCTAATTAACATAATACACATGAATGTGTAAAACTCACTGGTAAGAGTAAATATACAGTCAAAGTCAGATTCTCTAATATTGTAATAGTGATGTATAATCCACTTACAACTGCTGTTTAAAAGTTTTAAAAGTATCTAAAAAACTATATTAAACATAGGATGCCTAGGTGGCTCAGTTGGCTAAGCATCTGCCTTCGGCTTAGGTCATGATCTCAGGATCCTGGGATCAAGCCCTGCATCTGGCTCCCTGCTTAGTGGGGAGCCTGTTTCTCTCTCTCACTCCGCCATGTGGTCAGAAAACCTTCCACTTGTGCTCTGTCTCTCCCTCAATCAAATAAGTAAATAAAATCTTTTAAAACAATTTAAAAAACTAAGTTAAACATATTAAAAACAACTATAATAACTTGCTATTAGATACACAATATAAAAATGTAAATGTAACATCAATAACCTAAAATATGAGGGGGAAGAAGTATAAAGTTTTTGTATACTATGGATCCTAAGATGATATCAACTTAAAATAGAATGTTATAAGATAAATTTTGTAAGTGTCATGGTGACAACACCAACAACAAAAAAAACCTTTAGCAGTTACACAAAAGATTATGATAAAGAGGTTAAAGCATACCACCACCAAAAAAAACCCAAAAAAACCCATCAAACCACAAAGGAAGGCAGCAAGAGAGAAAGCAAGGTACGAATACCTACGAAAGAGAAAAAAAGTGAAAAAATGGCAATAGTATGTTCTTGCCTATTCATAATCACTTTAAAAGTTAATGGATTAAATTCTCCAATCAAAAGACATAGAATGGCTGAATGGGTAAATAAACAAGAGCCCGTAATAAGCTGCCTATAGAGACTCACATTAGCTTTAAGAACATACAAAGACTGAGAGTGAAAAGATGGAAAAAGATATTTCAAACAAATGGTAACCAAAAGAAATCAGTGGTACCTATACTTAAAAAAAACAGACTTTAAGCTAAAAATGATAAGACACAAAAAGTCATTAAATATATAGAAAAAATATATATAATACAATTCTAAATATTTATGCATCCAACATCAGTACACTTAAACATATAAAATAAATACAAAAGTAAAGGAGAAGTAAATAGAATCCAATAAGAGTTGAGGACTTTACTACGCTACTCTCAATAATAGAAAGATTATCCAAACAGAGAATCAATAAGGAAACAGTGTATTTGAACAACACTATAGACCAAATGGACCTAACAAATATATTCAGAACATTCCATCTAACAGCAGCAGAATGTACATTCTTTTCAAGTATATATGGGACATCTTTTAGGATAGAGTGGATTGTTAGGCTATAAATCAAGTTTCATCAAATTCAAGAAGATAAGAACTGTATCAAGTATCTTTTCTGACCACATGGTATGAAATTAGAAATCAGTAATAGGAGGAAAGTGGGAAAATTTGCAAGTGCATAGAAATTAAACACACTTCTGAACAAGCAATGGATTAAAGAAGAAATCAAATGAGAAAAAAAAACTAAGACAAATAAAAATGAAAACACATTATATCAAAATTTTGGGATGCAACAAAAGCAGTTCTAAAAGGGAAGTTTAAATAAAAGAAGAATCTCAAACAAACAACTTTACATTTTCAAGAACTAGGAAAACAAGAACAAATTAGGCCACACATTAGCAGAAGGAAGGAAATAATAAAAATTAGAGCAGAAATAGATGAAACATAGAATAGGAACAAAGAAAAAAGATTAACAACATAAGTGAGAAATAATAAAGGAATTTAGTAAAGTTGTAAGATATGATAATCAACATACAAAATCAGTTGTGTTTGCAGAAACTGACAAGGAACTATCAGAAAGAAGTAAGGAAAATGATCTCATTTACTATAGCATCAAAAACAATAAGACACTTAGAAATAACCTTAACCAAGAAGGTGAAAGATCCACACTGAAAATTATAAGCATTGATAAAATAAATTGAAGAAAACACAGATAAATGTGAAAATATCCTCTGCTCATGAATTTGAAGAGTTAATATTATTACAATGTCCATACTACCCGAAGCCATCTCAATGTGATCCTTTTCCAAATGATTTAATGGATATTACACCAAAAGTACAAGCAAAAAAAGCAACCATAAATAACTAGGACTGCATCAAACTAAAAAGCTAACTGTGTAACAACTAAAAAAAAAAAAAATCAACAAAATGAAAAGACAACCTGGAGAATGGGAGAAAATATTTGCAAACCACAAATCTAATGAAGAATTAATGTCCAAATTATATAAAGAACTCCTATAATTCAAAACAAAGAAAAAACAAAACAAAAAACCCAAACAATTGACTAAAAAATGGCAAAAGATCTGAAAAGATGTTTTCCCAAAGAAGACATACAGATAGCCAACAGGTATATGAAAAGGTGCTCAGTAACACTAATCACCAGGGAAATGCAAATCAAAACCATGCTGAGATATCACCTCATACCTGTTAGAATGGTTATTACCAAAAAGACAAGAAATAACAAGTGCTGGTGAGGATGTGGAGAAAAAAACGCTTGTGTGCTTTTGGAGGAAATGTAAATTGGTACAGCCACTAGGGAAAACAGTATGAAGGTTCCTAAAAAAAAAAAAAATCACTACCAACAACAAAACACTAGAATTACTATATGATCCAGCAATCCCACTTCGGGCATTTCTCTAAAGGCAACTAAAATACTATCTTGAAAAGATGAATGCATCCCCATGTTGACTGAAGCACTACTTACAATAGCCAAGATATGGAGACAATCTAATTTGTCCATCGACAAATGAATGGATAAAGAAAATGTAGTCTGTATGTGCGGTGGAATATTATTCAGCCATAAAGAGAAGGAAATTTTGCCATTTTCAACAACATGGGTGAACCTAGAGGGCGTTATGCTGAGATAAGTCAATCAGAGAAAAAACGAATACTCTTATCTATACGATCTCATCTATATATGAAATCTAAAGAAACCCTGAACTCATAGAAACAGAGAGTAGATTGATGGTTGCCAGGGGAGGGAGGCGGGAGGAATTGGTGAAGGTGGTCAAAGGGTACAAACTTCTAATTATAAGATGAATAAGTTCTGGGGATGTAATATACATAATGGTGATTATAGGGTATGATACTATGTATCTGCAAGTTCCTAAGACTGTAGATCTTAGAAGTTCTCACCATACATAAAAATTGTAACTATGTGAGATGATAGATGTGTTCACTAATCTTATCGTGATATATCATTTAGTAAATATCAAATCATTGCACTGTACACCTTCAAGTGATACAATGTTACATGGCAATTCCATCTCAATAAAGCTGGAAAATTAATATTAAATTTAAATAAATATTAAATTTAAAAAGCTGGAAAATTAATATTAAACTAATATTAATATTAATATAAATTAATATAAACTAATTAATATAAACTAGTATTAAATTCATATTAAACTAATAAAACTAATACTAAAAAAGGAGGCTAAGCTTTTCTAAAAAAGAACAAATGGGGGGCACCTGGGTGGCTCAGTCGGTTAAGCATTTGCCTTCAGCTCAGGTCATGATCCCCTGGTTCTGGGATTGAGCCCTGCATCAGGCTCCCTGCTCACCAAGGGAGCCTGCTTCTCCCTCTCCGTCTACCCCCGCTCGTGTGCTCTCTCTCTCGCTCTCTCAAAGAAATAAAATATTTTTTAAAATTTTTTAAAAAGAAAAGAATAAACAGGGGTCAGGGAAGTCTCTCATTTTTCAGAAAGGAGATACTAGACCTTGTGATCAGCATCATTCTGCATTTTCTCTCCATCTCATAGCAAAGTGTTCTTATGTTGGCACTTTTCATACCGAATTAGGGAAAGTGAATATTAATCTGAGCTGATTCTAATCACCCATGACAGAAAATTCCCACTCTGATCAAAGTTTCATAACATATTAGGAGTAAAAAGCCCTCTCTTGCCTCTCACAAGTCAATCTCCATGCTGCCTATAAGCGTATGGTAATAACAAGCATCTGTCATTCTGCAAAGGCTCCTTACCATAGACTCGTGACAACTGGAATTGAGAATGCAATCAAAATGCTAAATGGACAAGTGACAAGGCCAGCCTCCATCATAGTGGACAGTGGTATCCAGAGTTTTAATTCTCCAGAATGCCAGTATAGAGCTCTGCCCACAAAGATGCCACACTAGAAAAGCATTAAATCTTGGAACTTCTGGGGTGCCTGGGTGGCTCAGTGGGTTAAAGCCTCTGCCTTCAGCTCAGGTCATGATCCCAGAGTCCTGGGATCGAGCCCCGCATCGGGCTCTCTGCTCAGTAGGGAGCTTGCTTCCTCCTCTCTCTCTGCCTGCCTCTCTGCCTGCTTGTGATCTCTGTCAAATAAATAAATAAAATCTTAAAAAAAAAATCTTGGAACTTCTGAGTTGAGAAGACTTTAGGTATCTTCTAACCCAATTCTCTCACTTTTGAGCTATCAGTTCAGAAAAGGGACTGCTAGAATTTATCCAACCCCAAGATATTAAATCTTCTGTAGGAACTGGCATTAGCCATTGCATGGGAATCATCTGAAAGTCTCTGCCTTCTAATGCAACTTATGATAGATGGTCTTTTAAAATTGGCGGCTTGGTGGTGTTTAATTTTACTTAGTTTTGGTGTAGTCTGATAGTCTTTGTCATTTAATGGGTTAGTTCTATTTCTTGTGATTACTGAATTGTTTCTACCTTCATATTTTGTTTTTTCCTATTAGCTAATCCATTTTCCTGGCTTCTTACCTCCTCTCTTTTTCTGGCTTCTTTGAGATTGACAAAATTTTTGGTAATTCCTCTTGTTTATTCAGTTGGTTTAAAAGCAATAGACTGTAATGCTATTCTTGTAATGGTTATCCTTAATACTTTAACCTGCCCACTTAACCATATATTTGTACACAAAAGTATCAAAGTACTCAGTAGTTCTATCTTCTTCCCAAATGTAACACAGATGTTAGCATGTGAAAATGACCACAGGGCCCTGAAACCTGAAATATTTACTATCTGGTCTTTTCAGAAAAAATTTGCAGACCCCTGATTTGGGATAATGGTTTCATGGGGTAGAAAAATTCTAGGTTGACAGTTATTGTCCCTTTGGGTATATTACTTCAGTGTCTGCTGGCCTTTATTATTACTTAAAAGAAATTATACTTTATGTATTGCAGTTTTATTATGATGTGTCTAGATATGAGTTTTTCTTTATTTACTGCTTGGAATTTGACATGCACTTTGAACATAAGGAGGTCATGTCTTCGGTTTCATTTCAGATACTGTATCTGTGCCATTTTCCTATGTTGTAGTCCTTGATCTATCTCCATGTCTGTTAACTTATTTTTTTAAATATTACTGTTTTGTTTTATTAAAATGTCCTTCCTGCTAGTGCCACATTCTGAATTATCTCCTCAGTGATATCTTCCAAGTCACGAACTCTTTCTTCAATTGTGTATAATCTAGACTTTATCCTGTTACTTTTTTTCCAGTGATTATATTTATTTCCAATATTTCTAATTTGTTATTGATTGAATGACTGATTGCCTTTCATTGCTTGCTCAACTCCCCTCGTCTGACAGCTTTGCAATTACCTCCATAAGGCTACCCCAATCAGAACTTTTAATGGTATTTCAGGGATCCTGTCCCATGTATTATTGCGAAAACAGATTCAGTCACAAGGGAGTGGGCAACTTGATTAAGTTCTTACTTGGGAGACTCTGTGTTCTCCAACTTCTACCATTTTCCTGTGATAATCCTATCCAGTGATTTCATCCAGGGCTGATCCCCACCCTCCCCCCAACCCCCACCCCCCCCACCCCCGCTGCCAGGGCATATTTAGCAATGTCTGGAGCATTTCTGGTTGTCACAACAGGAGGTTGGTGTTTGCTATTACTAGCATCTGGTGGGTCAAGGCCACGAGTAGGATGTTGCTAAACACCCTACTGTGTACAGAATAACCCTACTACAAAGAACTATGTGGTCCAAAGTGTTAACAGCACTGAAGGTGAGAAATGCTGGCACAGCGTCAGGCAGTCGTCAGCTCTTTTAGCCCTTCCACAAAAGAGCTGCGCCCTAGCTCCCAGCTCAAGCAGCCCTGAACGTGGCCCAGTGAACACTTCATCTTTTTTACTCCTCCCAAGTAGACCTCTTCATCACCCCTGCTGACTTCCAGACCCCATCAACAAGCCCAAGGACTCATGGGGATTCATGTTGCATTTCTTGTCCACATAATTATCTTATTTCTGAGCCTAGCCTCTTATAGCTTTTTGGTTTTCTACTTTCATATTTTATCTCTCATTACTGTCGATGTGGAGCAGAGATCCTGGGCAAAAGCATAAACAACACACTGAGCCACCCTGATCCAGGCCAACTTCCTAATGGAGTGAGTCTACTAAATCAACCATTTTTTGGCCCTTTTCATTTATTTATTTTTGGATAAAAATATCCAATATTGCACGATATCAGATGTTGTGCAATATGCTCTGACACAACTCATGGTATAATGAGATCCCACCTCCTAGACAGAATCTTCTCAGTTACTTTTTAGCAGCCAAAATAGGCCTTTCAATAGATCTCCATCTAAAAAGCATGTAGCTGGCAGGTATAAAACAACAACAACAACAACAACAACAACAACAACAAAACAAAAAAACCCATGATGAATGCCTACACTTTTTGCAGGAGCTCCTACATTTATAAGATACAAGGGGTTCAGGTGGAGATTTTTGAGAACTGCATTTCAAGAAATACAGATTCCTCCCCTGTGACATATGTTCCCACTTCCTTGTGTCTTGGTGATCCTGTGAGAACTGCTGTATGGAAAAGGGACAACTCTGAAATGTCCCAGGCAAGGGTCTCCATTTCAGATGAGATATTAGGAGCTGAGTGTAGAAAGGATTGTCCCACTTACCATTGTATAGTGACCTGCTCTGCCGCTTTTCACAACAGACCCTCGGGTTTTCTGACACTGGATGGTGACCAGCTGTCATTGTCACCCAACATCTTGCTCTTCCAAACCCACTGGGTCTGAATGATTTAGGGGCAAGACCAAGGCTTGGGTCCCTGTAGCATGCCACACAGTTTTATCTGATTCAGATGCCACATGTCCCCAGTAGTGTCTCCCCTCTAAGGAACGTCCAGCCCAGGCAGAGGTGTGTTTCCCAGAAATGTACAGTGTCTCCCCCTAGAACCCTATTTATCATGGGTCTGCTTCTCACTCACTCTGGACACATTTGGTTGTCTTCACGGGATACCCAGTCCAACTAATTTCTCTCTCTGAGGAAACTGAGTTTGGGTCATGAAGACATGGCCATTGACCTGTGGGGAAACTAACTAGAAGGTCACATGGAATTGGGAGCTGAAGACATCTTGCTGGGTTCACTAAGATAAGGCCATGTGGACTTAGGGCTAAATGCATGAGAGCACCCGGCTGGGGGGGGCAAGTGAGCCCCAAATTCTGCTTGCTACATTGTGTGTTCAGACAGCAGCCCTTTCTCCTGATTTGCACAAAGTTGTCAAGCAAGCTAGCAGTGAGTCTTCTGTGCAAGTGGATGAATGTGGGCAGACACCTGTGGTCTGCAAAGACAAGAAGGAAAGAGCTAAGCAGCAGTGATGAGACACATGCGACTCCAGGGAGAAGGAAAGGGGGAAATGTTGCTGGGTCCTGAAAAGTATCAGGTTCTTTGCTCCACTCTCTGTAACAACCTGCTCTGCTTCCCACCCTAGGCTTGTAGGAGATGTCGTACTCTCCTTCTGAGAAACTGCCTTAATTAGCTTTAATGAGTGGATTTCTGTTTCTTGCAATTAAAGATATCCTGTTGTAATACATAAATATATGTATTTATGTATTATACATAAATACATTATACATTACATATACATATACATTATACATTATGTATACACAAGTTGTGATTAAGATGCAGGAGGGCAGGAGCTGTATCTCATTCACTACTGCATGCTTAGAGTCTAGCAGTGTCAGCACATAATAGTTGCTCAATAAAGATTTGCCAAATAATGAAACTATATGTATATATAGTTTATATATATGTATATATAGCTTAAATTTTATTTATTTATCTATTTTAAAGTAATCTCTACACCCAACATAGGCCTCGAACTCACAGCCCTGAGATCAAGAGTCACACGCTCCCCTCATCTAAGCCAGCCAGGCGCCCCGAGGATTTGCCAAATAAATGCCTGGATGAGAAAATAGTGAAACGCGTGGTTTAAGAAAGTGGCAGCATTTGAGACTCCTCACCAAGTACACCTGGAACAACAGAAGGATGAGAGTTTCTTCAGTGAAGTTAAATCAGTAACATTTTTCACTTGAAGCCACTGCCAAAATTTCCAACAGTCTGAAGAAAACACAGTGTGAGCCCCAATAATCAGGTGGCTGTGATGCTCCCTTGGCAAAAAGAAAATTTACCTCTGTGGTAAAATGAAACCCCTGAAAATGTTTTGCAATTTTAAAAAATCAATAAATAAATTGAAACAAATCTTAATTCTTTCTGGAATCACAGATATTACAGCTGATATGGTCTGCAAAAGATCAGTCCATCCAGCACTATTGTTTGAAGCAATAGCTCAGAGAGGTTCAAGAACTTGCACAAGGTCACACAGCAAGGATAGGGGAAAGAGCCTGGATCCCATGTCTTTGGCCTCTTCAGGCAGTGTTTCTACTATACCAAACTGTCCTTGGCAAAGGAGGCTCTTATCTTTTCTCATTTCTCTGCTACTACAATTAAAAAGACTCCTCTTACGATACCCGTTGAAACAGTTCCCATTTACTACTTTCAGTTCTTTTAATCTCAGTCAAATGGTTGGAGAAATGACTGCATTTATGCATTTATAAATTGAGCACACATTTAAGAAACAACAACCCATCAAATATGTCAGCTTCACTGCAGCTAAAGTTTTAAATGACCAGGTTACCAAAAAAAAAAAAGTGCAATTTTCTACTGTATTATTGCCTGTGAAATATTACAAGTGCAAAACGTAATTACCTTAATGCTATTTTTGATATCATATCAGCAAATTAAGCTGGGTCCCCACTGTGACACTTCCATCAGGGTAAGCATTATCCTGTTGTGAGTGTCGATCCCTGGGGAAAATGAAGTCGCTCGAACAGTTTGGACGCTCCAGCAATTAGCCACCTCGAGACTGCCAGGAAGGGCTGATTCTAAGCCACTTATGGAATGTTTTAACCTGTAAACATCTAGGACATTTACCTCCTGTTTGTTTTTTTCCCAATGAAGCCCCCAGAGAATCCTCTTGATGCAAGCAAAGGATCATTTTATATAATAAGAACTTTTCTCCCTCTATTTTCCTTCCTAATTAACAGCAAACCCCCTTCCGCTATTAAAATGCACACCACGAAAACTGGAAAAACAGGGAATAAGTATATACCATGCTAAAGTTAATACCCAAATGCTTGAGGAGAAAAACACACACAGTGCGATGTGTTGGGGGATTAGCTATCTTCACGTTGAACAAACAAAAATAATAACTTCCAGCAAGCTCTGGAGGCCAGTGATTTGTTTTCTGAGGCTCAGAAGCTTTATCAGGAGATTAGAAAGGATGCAACACACACAGACACACACACACACACACACACACACACACACACAGACACTTGGGCTTTGCAAAATAGCTTCATGACTTTGGATGTAAATACCCAGTGCGCTGAAGTCAGATCCAATGTATTGTTTAAAAAACTGGGCAAAAATGTCCCTGGGTGCATTTAAGCTACCAAGATCATGCAGACTTTCAAACAATTTCTCTACCAAGGTGAGAAATTGTACTCTATCCTCAGTTCACTCTCTCTGAGCTCTGTTAAAAGTTAAACTGGAAAGACCTTGTGATATAAATGTAATAGTAAGTTTTTAATATAATTCAGACTTGTGGTTGAATTTGGTAAAAACTGAAGTTTTGAGGCTGCAGATTATTCATAAAGAACTATTTTCTCCGCAGTAAGAAACCAACCTCTCAGAAAAGGAACAGTTGCCTCCAACTTGGCAGCCTTTACAGGTTTAGTTGCAAAGATGAAAGTATTAAGGTCGGTTACTAGATCTGGAGCATCTCTGCATTTTCAGTGTCTATTTTAGGTAGAAAATCACCCCTTAGGCTGCCATTCCATCTGGAAAATGTAATTAATAAATCATCAGCTCTCAGCCCCTCCACACAGCTATCTAAAGCATACCCGAAGCGAGAAAGAAAGACGAAGCTGTATTTATTATGTATCAGCCCCTAGCACTGCCCTGCAGACTTTAAGTATCCCCGGGTCTCTGGAAAACAAGGTGCTTAGATTTACCTGGACAAACCCGGTCCTCCCCTCCAAGCACACAGAACTGTCCCTGCATCACCCTGTTGTGAGTGTTCTCCAAGCGCCGGCTTACCACCCATCTCAACCACACGTCTGGAAAGGGGAAGAAAAAGCTCAAGTACCCCAGTGGGGCTCCAGGGCCCATCCAAATGCCTCTCCTTTGATGACAGCCTCAAGAAAGCCCAGAGGGAAGGAGGAGACCTGGTTGCGAAGCTCCAGGAGCATCCTTAAATCAGAATCAGATTGAACAGGTTCAAACTCAGGTTCTGTGTGGCTATGAACTTGGAAAAGTGACTTTTCCTTTCCAAATCTCAGTCCCACTCCAAAGTAAGCACTTGACTATCAGCTATTACTGTGATTTAAGTGAACTTATTTAGAAAAGAAGCAAGAGGATCTCACCATCAGGAAATATCCCCTGGTGGATTCTGATTTATCAGGAAAAATCATCTCAAGTTGCTTGGTAGAAGTTATTCAGCAATGCATGTGAATATTTTTATTTATATTTTAAAGAGAAAACTGACTCACGGAGATGTCGACAGCCAGGCCAAGACCAAGGCGGTAGCTCAGCTCCCTGGTTTAAAATCTGTCCAAGACCTCACGAAGGTTTCACTCTTTCCATCTAATCTGAATGCATCTCTTGTCATCCTTAGGCCAGAAGAACCGGTTTAATGCTACCTTAAACCTAAAGGTTTACCTTCTTTATTCCTAGTCCTTTTTAGCTTCGAATTTACAATATTTACCCAGTTTGCATGCAGTCCTGATTAACATCTGAATTTGACCATTACAGTGGGTATATATATATATTTATGTACAATCCCATCCCTCCACAGCTAACTGGAGTATAATCTTACTGGGCTTCTGGGTGTCTGTACCTCCCAGCATTAGAACAACTATTTGGGATTAAATCCAGCCTGAAATGTTATTTGCTCTAGTACTTTTATGGTGATTCTCTTATTATCTGCATGTGCTTTGGTGCTAATTGTACATCACAACGGCTGTAAGCAGGCTGTAAGCCTGAGAGCAAAACAGGAGACTGGGGGGGTGGTTGGAACAAGCTGCTATTCCACAGAATCCAGGCAAGAAAGGTCCAGAGGAAGAGACGCCAAAGGAAAGCAGAAAAGGGGCACCCTGACTTTGGAGTTCTCTGAAAACACGGCCTTGTGATACTCAAAAAGGCCAATTTAACCATTTCAGGACATGTAGCAAAATGTTCCACCAAGAAAATATTTAAAAGATAAAAACGAATGCTATTCCTAAACTCCTAGGAGGGTGCCCGAAATAAATCTGAGTCTTCAGATTCTAGAATCCATATGGTTATATTCAAGGGATGTTTAAAAAGGGAAATATACCATTTAAATTATTAAAATAGATGACAGACTTTGATGATAGTTAGCATACTGATACAAGCATGAAGATTAAAACAGCCAAATAATAATGTCCCATCCTGAGTTTGAAAAGAAATCTCTTTTTAAACATTTTTAAGAGATTTTTATTTATTTATTTTTTTGAGAGAGGGTCAGCACGAGCGGGGAGAAGGGGCAGAAGGAGAGAGAGAAGCAGACTTCACGCTGAGCAAGGAGCCTGACAGGGGCTCCATACTAGGACCTGGAGAGCATGACCTTGAGCCCAAGGCAGACGCTTAACTGACTGAGCCACCCAGGTGCTCTTTTTAAAAATAAATAAATAAATAAATAAAGATAAAATAAGATAAAAAACCATGTTTTTTAAAAAAGACTTTTAATTTATGAAAAGAAATTTCAAAATCATCCTTCTGATATTTATGCTACTGAAAGAACTCACAGGAACAATTATGTTTCACCCTCTACAAAAATATTTCCAATAGCTGAGAAATCACACTGGGCCTCTGAGTCATGACCTCTAGCGAAAAACTCCATTTCTGGTACATGCAGTTTGCCAGTTATTTTGAAAGACCACATATGGCACTATAATGCATCTATGGAAGTTAGATAAATTGCATATAGAAAACAAATTATGTAGTAGTTCTTGGTGTTTTTATTAGCTTAAAAATGACTTTAGCATCAACAATTTGCCCAGAGTAATGAAACACAAATTCGAATTAGAAAACATCTTGGTGTTCATCCTCAAATTCATCTTTTGCAATTCCCAGTTTTCTGACAACTGCTCAGCCACTGGAGATGAGGGACCACCACTACCAGCCTTACACTGAGCTTTCCCCTCGGTCTCTAAGATTTCAGCTGATCTGGTTGAGATCTCTTTACATGAGCTCCTGAAGCCTTACCTTCAGGTCTCTTCACCCACTGGGGTCCTTTTCAGGCCGTGGATCTAATTTCGTATTTGTAGTTTTGTATTCTCTTTTGTAAACAAGTCTTCCCCAAAGTATTTATTTCAAGCCCATAAAAACTGCCCCTTGGTAGAACGGATGAACCTTCTTGAAGCATCTCAGTCAAGTCATGAGAGCAAACTGCCAGCCCCTTCCTCATCCCTTCACAACCAGGGTACGTTTGCCTGAAATTATATCACATACAGAATGCAGAGTGGCTGACAGCATGAAAGGGTCTATGGGTGACTCTCTTGGTACAATGGAGGCTAATACTATATAGGAAAAGATGATATGGTGAGATTTTTTTTTCTTTTGTGAACAGAAGCTTTTCATCAACTAGCCCTTGTTTTTCACATGCAATGCAAATGTATAGATAACCTCTGGAGTGAACCTAGCATTCCAAAGATAATGATTTTGACCAATTTTGAGTAAGGATAGGTCTTTAAAAAATTTCAAACTTGCAAAATGGTATATAGTTTGGCTTTCTGTCTAAACATTTGAAAGTTTCCTAAAAATTCCATTTCTAATTTTACTTTGATTTAAAATTTTAACTTATGCAAGCACAGCTCAATCCAGAATTTCTGCAAAGTTCATAAAAATATCTAAAGTATCTAGTCTCTTTTCCATTTTATTCAAAAGTTTGCAGATTTCACAAAATAATTATTTTTCTAAAGAGACGCCAAAGGAAAGCAGAAAAGGGGCACCCTGACTTTGCAGTTCTCTGAAAACACAGCCTTGTGATGCTGGATGTCTGGAGTCTTTTTAAATCACTATGTAATTACATTTCACTTTGGAACTTCTTAGAAATACAGCATTAAGAAAATGGGTGAGATCTAATTTTATTGATCACTTCACTTTTCCCAGTTATTTGCTAGTAGGTAGCTAATGTAAGCCTCAGAATAATTCCATGAGGTAAATACCACTATTCTTATGTGATAGTCCTGGAAAGTGAGGCTTTGGAAGGCAATGTAACTAACTAGTTCAAATCAAGTCACGTAACTAACTAGTAACTGAACAAGTATGGAGTCCAGTCAATTCCGTTACACTAGACAACTAACTACTTGAATACATACTAAACCATTCTCATAGTATGCATGAAGAGAATCACTAAGAGAAGTGCAGAACTTGTCCCCAATCTATAGTTCCCCAAAACGAATATATACAGTTTGACAATTCCACCATGAAGAAGGTGAGGGTTTAGGGAAGATGACAGCATCGTCAAGGACAAAGAAGCATGAAAAGTGAAGCCTCTTTTTTTAAGAGAGGGAGAGAGGGAGAATCTGAAGCAGGCTCCATGCCCAATGCAGAGCCCAGTGCAGGGCTCGATCTTACGACCCTGAGATCATGACCTGAACCAAAATCAAGAGTTGCCACTTAACTGACTGAGCCACCCAGGTGCCCCTCCCAATTCTGGTCACGTGTTACTAGCAGTGTGACAGGCAGAAATTGGGAAGAGTGGAAGATAAAGGATAATACAATATTTCCTTGAAAAACAAACAAAAGTACTAAAATTCTTGGGATGCTGCTAAAAACTGATCAAGGTTACCAAGTCCTGCATCCTGGAAAGCATGCTTGATGCTTGAGATTTCATAAAGAAACAGATACTCCAGAGCAAGCAAGATCAGGAAGGAGGAGAGATCCTTCTTAGAGGCACTGGGCTTGGCATCAGACCCCACACTCTAAAGATAAGAGAAGAGGTTGTCAGGATGGAAGCAAGACAGGGGCGCCTGGGTGGCTCCATTGGTTAAGCCTCTGCCTTTGGCTCAAGTCATGATCCCAGGGTCCTGGGATGGAGCCACATGTGGAGCTCCCTGTTTAGCAGGGAGCTTGCTTTTCCCTCCCCCTCTGCTGCTCCCCCTGCTTGTGTGTGTTCTCTCTCTCCCAAATAAATAAAATCTTAAAAAAAAATAAAGAAAAAAGGATGGAATCAAGACAGTATCTATTTAGAAGTTAAGATTCTGAGGCTGCAAATCAAAGATCAGAAAACAAGCTCATTTATTCCAGAAAGTAATGTCATTGAGATCTCTCAGTGGGATTCAGTGGAGACCGAGGAGTGCCCACCCAGTTATAAAACTAGACACTGACAGACTGAATGAGAAATGGACAGAAGCTGAAACACCAAATCAAGGAAGATGGACAGTCTTTGGCAACAGAAGAATGGAACTCTAAAATGAATTTGGGGCATAGGGTTGATTTTAGGTCTTTTGGCATCGATAAAAATGACAGCAGCACTCGATTTGATCTTGAGAATCAATGCCAATTCCTTATTAAACTGTCAATCTTTCTTAGTGTCAACCTTAAAGATCTTGATTCCGTGAATGTACCAGTGAACCTGAAAGCTGCAAGTTTCAACAGCCCTCCTTGAAAAGTAAACACCAGCCTCTCACCCAGAATTTCTGGAACTTCTGGTGCCATTTGATGCCACTTTCATACTGATTTTCCTAAGAAGCTACACTGTTTACTTCATGAATAATATGTAGAAAATGTCTAATCTTGAAAACTACTTTTAAAATAAATAGCTGTTATTAATTTCCTTAGAGTCCCCAAATAACTAAAACCTATCACCCTACCACGGAAAACTGTGGGAAGGGCCAATGCTGGCCATCAGAAAATTTATAAGACTTTGATAAGTATCAATAACTTTGTCCAAATCATTTCTCCCTAAAAGATCATTCTTGTGTCATCAGCCCACTTGAGCTCCTTTGGGGCTGTAGGGAAGCCATAAAAAGGATTCAAATCTGATTTCTCTTTTGGGAGTAAAATATAAGGAATTCCTTATCTTTTCAGCTCCCAGGAATATGTGGTGACTTGGGTCATTTGCTTGTCTATACCAAACTTTAGGCCAATTCAGACAACCCAGGAAGTAAAGCACCTGCTTGAGCTCAACTCCATTTCCAACCTCAATCAGCAGTCTATACCAAGCCACAGAATTCTCAATCAGTCCCCTCATCATTCTCATTTCAAACCAGGGCAAGGTAAATATATTTACATGCAGAGTCTCCTCACTTCTAGTCTGGTGAAGCAGTGAGGCAGTATTTTTTCCAACAAGAATGCAAGATCAAGATTATTAAGGACAATGTGGTCATCGGTGCAGATGGATATGTAATGTAGAAAGAAATGCATTTCCTACGTGCCAGACACTGTGCTAAGCACTTTGCCTACACTCTTTGATGCCAGTGCCTGGCACTATCCACATACGTCTGTCTGTATAAGCCCACAGCCCTAACCACACACTTGCCTTCTTCTAAAAACTATTACTTGAATGCCTGCTGGGTGTCAAACATGGTGCCATGGCCAGGAGGTATAGCGATGAGCCCTTGGGAAGGAAACAGTCTGGTAGAGAGGACAGGGCCATTAACAAATATATTAGTGTATGATAATGCCAAAACCGAAGTACATACGGGGTATAGGAAACATCCTTCTGTCCAGCAGGATGGGAAGTGACTCTAGAAGTGACTCTTGGTATTGGGCCATGGGTTTAGGCAAGTCCTGGAGGTCATTCCATGAATCAGCCTGAGCAAGCACGTGCTGGGGAATCTTTCCTCATCACTGGATCATTTTCGGTTTCATTGGGATAGTCCTGCCAGACATTAACTCAGAGGGTATTGCTTGAAAGATAATTCCCACAAGCTTCAGACCTGCTTCTCTGCGGCTGTCCATGGAGCAAGCATGCCCACACTACAGAGGGGCAGCCCATCTCAGGCGTCTCCTTCTACCGTGGACATCTCACTCAGCTCTGCTGCCGCGACCGCCATGGCTCACCCCAGTCCTGACCATAGACCCAACTCAACAGAGGCCAGAGAGCAGCATATAGGTCAGGCTTTGCTCAAGGACAGTACCACAGAGTAACACACAGCCAGAGAGTCTGGATTAGAAGGGTCAGCTTTCTCTCATTGTCAACGGGGTCTCTTGAACCTTTCCCTGCTTGCTTTCAGCCTGCTCTCCCGTGGCAGAAGCCACATTCCCTACCTCCACCCCCAGAAGCATCTTCAGGCATATCTAGAACCCCTGTGGTCTAGATCCAAAGAGATGGACTCCTTTCACTAGCTTCCAAGGCTTCTTTCTTTCTGACGCCTCCTCTTTCCACTCTGGGATGGTCTCATTCCTCAGTGGAGACTTCGCCTTCCACTCTCAGGTGTGTGACCTTACTCAGGACGTCCCCACATCAGGATTCATCTACAGATTCCACAACAAAGTGGAAACACAGGCTGCGAGCATTTGCTGATGGCCGCTCTCAAAGGCACGTATAAGTCATGATCTAGTCACTTAAAAACAACACAGAGAACTCTCTCTGGCAAAGGCAGCAAGTAACATGTCTCCGACCACGAGAGAGGCGCTGTCCAACAGAATCAGAAAAGGTAAAGTTAAATTTTCCACCTTAGTAGCCACATTAATAGAAGTAAAAAGAAATGAGTGAAATTAATTTGAATAGTTTATTTAACACAAATATATCAAAATATTATGGTTTCAACATGTAATTAATACCAATGATTATGAGAGGGATACTTTCGTTTTCTTCACACTACGTCTCCAAAGTCCCACATATATTTTACATGTATAGCACATCTCAGTTCAAACTAGCCTTGTTCCTCAGTGGCCGCTGGTGGCTACTGGCCACCACTGGACAGAGCAGCTCTAGAGGCTACAGGCTAGTGGAGCTGAAAGTTGTCCCCACTCTTTCCATAACACAAAGTCATGTTCAGACTCAGAATTTGTCTCCTCCCTAACCCAGGGATGGTGGCCCAGGACTTCCCGGGTGAACTTCCTAGGCTACCCTTTAAGGCTACCTGCTCTGTGGACTAACTGCTCTACTCCAGGCAATGGAACAGACCCAAGAAAGTGGAACACGGCCAGGGCCGGGCACCGTTAGCACCCCAGATGGCCCAACCCCTAACAGCATCACCCTCCTTGGATTGCTGCTACGGCGACCTTCTATAAGGGGTAAAGAGGACCACAGCGGAGCGATCCTACCCCAAAGCTTTCACAGTTTCTACCTTTGGCTAAATTCCATTATATTATTGATCTCTGGCCAATTGATTCTAACATATACGACTCTGGGTATTAGTAAAGTTAGCGGTTAGGAACGCTTCAGCTGCAAGTGACGGAAAAACCCATCCAAACTAACTCAAGTCAGAAGTAGGTGAAGGACAGGAGGGCTTTCCCGGTCCGCGGAAGTACGGAGGCCCAGAGAGGGCGAGCTTCAGCGGAAGCGGCGTCATTTCACAATCTCTCCACTCTGCATTCCTCCACACTGACACAATCTTCGGACTTCACTTAGTGGTCACCCGCAGCTCCAGGAAAACACCTGAGGTGTCAGAGCGACTTCAACTGCAGCACCCTCACACCCAGTAGGAGAAAAACAGCCTCTCCGCTAGTTTCCCAGCTTCACCGTCTGCCATTGGCCAGAACCGGGTCACATGTCCATGTCTGAGCCAATAACTGCAGAGGATCCCTGACTTCCCCCAGCCGGCTTAGCCAATCAGAGCCCATCTGAGGAGCTAGAGGCAGGATTCGTCCCACCCGAACTGTACACTGAGAATACAGGCGGGCGCAGTCCCTACAGGAAAAGTCAAGGTCACTCCATGTGAGAAGTGGAAGGGGAACCTGGAAAGGTCCCCGACAAACGTCCACTACAATCAACATGATGTGTCCGAGGCTGTTACTTCATCTTGCCTCACGTGTGGGGGCTGACCTGGAGAACTGCTGGATTCTCTGGTAGCCTCAACTATGTCTCACTAAATTTACTTCAGCCCTTCCAGAGAACTCTCATAACTCCTAGACTTCTCTGGGTGCAGAAAAATCTCCCCGACACAAAGCTTTTAAGAAAGCAAGCCCCCATTTTGGATGGGTTTTTCCAGAGCGCTCTACCGAAATCCTGAATATAATCCAGGGATACTAAAGACATAAATGCCTCACAAGAGTTAAAAACTATGGAAGGATTTTATGAACAAAGCTCGGGTGTCATCAGGTAGTGCCCTAAGATGACACAAGTGAGCCTGTGTAAGCACGAGGCTAGCTCATCTTCCAACAACGAGTGAAAAGATTTAAGGAAGCCTGTGATGTCAAATTTCTGTGATGGGCTCCTCAAATAATTTTTTTCCTCAGGCTCAGAGCTTGCTGTGCTAGTTCTTTCTGGTGACAAGAAGGCACCATGCATATAAGGGGGGAGGGGAACCCCAGAAATAGGAAGCAAGGGATACACTTTGAAAAAGAGTAAATCTTGACACTAAAGTATCCTTTAGTATTTTTCTGCTCCAGAAGGCTTTAAAATATCACATTCATTTGAAAGATGGAATGCTTCTCCTAAGTTTATAATCTATAGCAATTACTGTAATTAATAATCAGTGACATCCATATGGGCAGGAACTGTATCTGTTCTGTTCACCCCCGTGAACCCAAGTCCTGGAATCCGGTAGGCATTCAGTATATATCTGACGCAATGAAATCAGATTGAATTTATTTGGAAGAAGCCAACCTATTTTAAGCACACAGCCTTGGCCTGAAGACTATCCCACTACTCTAATATAATTCCTCTAGGTGGCTGGGATTGAGGTGAGGCAGGTAGTGACGCTGGTTAGGGAGTGGTCTAGAACAGAATGCTTAAAGGTGACCTAAAAGCAATCATCCCAACAATTCAACCCCAGATTGCTCAGTGTGGGGATCCAGAGATGGGAATAACACAAGTTCATAGATGTTCAAGGCAAGAGGAACACCTGTATAGCAATAACACAAGGACATAGATAACAGAAGAAAATGTGAAGTGTTATGGGCACAAAGATGAAGGGGCAACTAATTTTCCCTAGCGGGATGAGGGAGGATTACAAGAAAGAATTTTGGCTTCTAATTGTTCTACCAGCAGCCTCCACAAAGACAATATTTAAGGTCTCCAGAGACCCAGAGGAGTGGTGAGTGGGAGGCGGGAAGATCAGAGAGGCCATGTAATCCCTACAGCCTTTTAAAAGTGTCTTCACAGATGAGTGATTCCTCCCTTTGCTGCCCCAGGAACCTTTGCATATGTCCCCATCACAGGCCCACGGGGTCCCAATCCATTAGAACAAAGCCCCAGCCAGGAGACAACCCAGTGTCCTAGGAACTGAAGAGTTTAGCAGGCATGGACAGAAAGTATTTGCTTTTGAAGAGGCAGTGGGTTGTTTCTGCCATGCTATCTTGTTTTTGGTGAAATTTAATAAGGAGTAGTTCAGAAGAAGGGACCACATCCTCTCTGCTAGATAGATCTGTTTTTGCCACATGGTTTTCAGTGTTCCTAATGAACTGTTAACAAGCTGTCAATTAAGTGCACAAATTAGGAGAGATGACACGGAGGGGTTTCTGCAACAGAGCACGCTCCCAGGCTGCAAACCACAGACCCGTCCAGCAAGCCCGAGAGCCTCGCATTTGGACTTTCCAATGAACACCTCTGACCTGGATGGGGGAAATGTTGCAGTTGGGTCCCAGTTGGGGGTGGGGGTAGGGATTAAGACATGAACTAAAATTAAAATGATTTTTTTTTTCTCCCTCTAAGTGCCGAAAAATCCTCTTGGCTTCTAGGAAATCAAACAGTTAATTCTCTGCTGCAACATGTAAACCTGCTTTACTTAAATGGGTGCTGACAGAAGACTTTATTCTGTGTGACTTTTATTGTCATTTCTTTTCCAGCCAATTGGTTCTGTGGGCTTTCTGCTGTTTATCGGGCCCCTCTTCAGGGAAGGAACTCCACACAAAGGAAGAAAACAGCACAAACTTTAGATGTACTTATCCCTGCTCTCTGCCTGCAGCTCCTACCCAAGAGAGTCTCCTTCAAGTCCATCTTATTGGAGGAGCCCTAAATCTCCCTGGCCTGGTTTATTGCCCGAGATGGCATGTTAAGGGAATGGCTGAGGGCAGCATTAGGAGTGCCAAGGAGAACACGAAGGCAGCTAAGCACATCCTGGGGGCCAGTGTGAAGCTCTCACACAAAGGGACATGAAAGGTTTTCTGCAGACTCGAAAGAGAAAGGAGACAAAAATCAGAAGTGCTTCCTCCGTGAGAACTGTTGGAAGGGTTCCTCACACAGAAATGAGATAACAAAAAGACCAGTTACTGGTTAACTCGAAGAAAGAGCTGGACACACTGGGGAGAGGGGCGGGCCTCCTAATACAGTGAATGAAATGGCCCCACCAGCCCATTTGTCAAAGGAGTCAGTGGGAGGAAATCTGGAAAGGAGGCTGTGGGTGGGGGGTGGGAGGGGGTGCAGGGGGGGGCTGTCCTAAACACATGGAGCTGACAGGTAATAACTGATTACACCCCAAAATCAATCCTTCCCCCCCAGAAAGACATGGGAGCCTCTGCTGGCTGGGCCCTAAGACTTGTGGGGCTGATTCCCTACCAGCCAAGGCCCTCTGGGACTCAGTTCCCCACCCACTGAAGGCCTGGAATGAGGCTGAGAATCCTCAAATGAAAGGAGAAGCCAAGGGGCAGGACTCTTCTCCCTTCCAGAGCAGAGAGGCCTGGCTGGGAGGGGGGCTCAAGCCGGCCGCAGGCCCTAGGCCCTGGGAGGCCCCACAGACCTTCATCCCTTCCTGGGCCACTGCTGCCTCCTGCTGTCCTGCCTTTTAAATCTCAGGTTTCTCCCTCAGTCTGGTTCATCATCACCACCCTCACTCAGTCCGGCCTGCGCAAGCCAAGATCCTCTTCCAGTCTGGTCTGAGGCCCTCACCCTACCCTGCTGTAGGGCAGGGGTCCTGCATTTGGAGTCTGAAGACCCAAGTTCATATCCTAAATCTACCATTCCCTGAGTGACAATGAAGATGTTTCTTGACTCCCTGATCTTTGCTTCTTTTTCTGAAAAGGGGTCACAGAGAAATAAAGCTGTTGTAAGATTCAAATGAGAAAGTGGAAAATTTTGTAACCCAGAAGGCAATAAATAAGAAGTTTAAAAATTCTTCTCCCTCTCTCTCTCTTTCAGCAGCAGCACCTCTGTTCCAAAAGCTGTCTTCAGTGGAGCCCCAACACGTAAGAGAGAGGAAAGTCTGAGCCTCACCCCCTCTGGCATACCCTCTAGGTCAGTTCCCAGCTTCATAATCTGAAAACCATCCCCCTCCACTAACAGTCACTATTGATAATTGCTAATCCAAAGCATTTTGAAAATAAAATCCATGCTATCACATATGATGAACAGAAGCTAGCCCACTATGGCCTTCAAGTGCTTATTCTCATCAGACCTAGGAGGGGCAGACTTGCACCTCTGAGTATAAACCTCTTCTCACAACAACTGGTCATTCTCATGGTGCCACCTGTCTCATTCACCATACCGCCCTCCTCTCTCCTTGTCTTTTTTTTTTTTTTTTTAAAGATTTTATTTATTTATTTGATTTGACAGACAGAGATCACAAGTAGGCAGAGAGGCAGGCAGAGAGAGGAGGAGGAAGCAGGCTCCCCACTGAGCAGAGAGCCCTATGTGGGGCTCGATCCCAGGACCTGGGATCATGACCTGAGCCGAAGGCAGAGGCTTTAACCCACTGAGCCACCCAGGCGCCCTCTCTCCTTGTCTTATACCTGTGGTTATATAACCTTTAAAAGAGGTATCTTCTATCCATTTTGTGAATCAGCCCTACACACACACACACACACACAGCTTGATAATGATAAGAATGCTCTGGAATCCCCTAATGATCCTTACCACTAGCCAAGTTTCCCAAAGTGATTACAAATAATTGTCTCCAGCTCACTAATGTCTCAGAGTCTGCTGGACACAGGAGGGGCTGGCAGGGTCGGACATGTTAGCAGAGCTCCCCTGATCAGCCTCACCTAGGCCCGGCTTTAATTCAAAGTAAGTGCTCCTGCAGGATTCCCCACTACCTCCCCCTCTTTGCACTCTGCCCATTTCATTAAGCAGTTCTTCCCCCAGATCTAAATGCTAACTGTCTGGCAGGCTGCAAAGCCGCATTCCCTACCCCCAGCCCCTGATAGGCCCAGAGGGAAAGTCAGCAGGCACAATTATAGCTTTCATGTGTCTTTCTGAAGTCAAGACTTAAGGGTTATTTTATATATTTTCTCTGCACCATGTCAGTGATTTTTCTCGGGAAGCACAAGCCTCAGGCTTTCTCTCCCCCACCCCACCCCCATGAAAATTTCATAGAAAACTTATCCAGACTAAGAAAGGCAACATTTTTTTTCCTCCTGAGAGCTAAGTAGGCTGCTTTCTGCCGCATGTTACTGTTATAAACAGAGTCACAAACAAACCCAAGAAGACAGAAGACAGTGGTAAGGGAATTACAGAAATCAAGAGAGAGCTCCTCATTTATGGGAAAAAAGAATAACAGATTGCTTTCTTTACAAATGAGAGAATCAGGCCTACAAAGGGGCCTTTCCTGCTTCCAGTCCCAAAACCCACACGCCAGCCCAGCAGGCATTTGTGGCTCTCTTGTGCCCTCTAGTGGACAGAAGTGGTCACTGTTTTTCTTTGAGTGACAGCCAGAGTCTCTTATGCACTTGTCGGCCTTCTTATTACATCATGAATTTTGATAAGCCCATTAGCCAGCCAGGCAGCCAGGAGGAGGATGTCTTTCTCACTTGATGACTACACAATGAGGAGTAATATATTTTAATTTAAACACCATAAACCTATTGAGTGCTTAATTAACTTTAACCGTCTTTAGGGGAATGAAGCCAATTTGAGGGGGTCAAAAGGAGTTGTTTCAATATCAAACAGTTTTACATAGTCAATCCATTCATTCGGCCTACAGCTACTGATTAACACACAAAATTAACATGTTAGTAAAAATTCATATTCAGGCCTCTAGGGAAATTAAGATGCGCATGCACAGGGCATGATTAGCACAGCTATTGTTTCCTCCCAACAATATAATTTAATGGGTTTTTAGAATTACAGAAAGAGAGACTTGGTGCTGGTTTGAATTGATTATTTACCACAATGCTTTGAAATATAGAAAAGCTAGAAAACATCTCAAGCCAAAAGGGCCAGTGAACAGAGGCGGATGGGCTTAGAGTGAGTGTATCTTCCTAAGGAGCTTGGCCAGGATGAACCGATGGAGAGGCAGGCTGGGCACCACAACCGGACCGGAGCCGGGGCCAATGAGCGGAGTGGGGAGAGGCTTTTTTGGCTGCATGAAAAAGCATAGTAAGAGCTGCCTTCCCAGGGAGGAGGAAATTATTTCACTTAAGATTTAATCATATTATACGCCCAGTCTATTTCCCAGATGTGTCTGAGATATGTACATTATCCAAATACACATAAACAGAATCAATTAAAAAGTGTTGTGTGTTTTGTTTTTTTTTATAATAAGTCAGTGAGAAAGAGAACAGAGAGCAACAGCATAAGGTAGTTACCACCTTCACAAAGCTAATTTAGTCCTGAGCTTCCTGGTAGCCAAGGAGAAAGTGGTAAGGGGACTGGGAAATCTAGTTCTCTTTATCTGATGTCCTAAAGGTAACATACAAGTTTGTCTGAATAGAATATGTTTACTTCTTTGGCCTGAATTTGAGAGATTGACTGTGTGATTGCTTATAGAAGGTCACTGTGTAAAAGGGATTGGCAGTGTATATATGGCTTAGCAAAAGATACTAAAGTGTTCTTCAGAAAGTACTTCTCAGGTGAACACTCCATAATAGGCAAGGACAAACCTTTATATTGAAACTGGCAAAACCATTTCTGTAGGGTATTAAAATAATCCAGTCTAGGTATATGCTTTCTGGTGAACTTTCTAGAATCCTTCTGATAATATTAGGAGCTTTAGGATCCGGACAAGCAGGAAGCAAAAAGGACTTTTTCCTCACCCACCATTTACAGCATCTTTCTAAGAACTTCACAACTGACTGGGTGGCCTTCAGTCTCTCCCCGTCTCTAAACCATCTCTACATAGCTAAGAAACGAATCCTTCTAAATCATTTGCTTTAATATACCCCTTTGCTCAGAATCCTTCAGGGTGTCCTTGCTGCCCACACAGATCTACTTTCAGCTTCGTCCCTCAACATTGCTTCAGAGAAATCCTCCACCCAAGCAGGCTGGTCATTCGCCAACCCCTCACCATGCCTCCAAACCCCTGCTCACACCATTCCCCCATTCTGCCCTGGCTTGTCTTCCCTCATCTTCAAATCCTCCTTCCTCCACCAAATCTTTCTCCACTCTCCTCAAAGACTGATTTTCTGCACGATAACTAGACAAGGCCCTTCACTATCCCACCCCAACCCCTGCTTCTGCAGTTACCTTCTACGTATCCCAAGCTTCGGGCTATGAACACCTGCTTCTCCCCAAACTCATGACCAGCGTCTTTGCCCACATCATCCTTCTGCCTGCTGGCCACCCTCTGCTTTCCACCTGCATACCTTCCTTCAAGATGCAGCTCACCTGACACCTCCTCTGGGAGGTCTCCCCCCCCCCGCCCCCGGCAGCTCTCCTCCACCTGCCCACCGCTCGGCCCTCGCCTCTTCCACACCCACCAATTCACTGTGAATATTGAGGTCGGCTTCCGTCTCCCCTGCCACGCTGGGAGCTCCTCAATGACAGGCTGAGTGTTTTCATGGCTTTTTCTTCTTCTTTTTAAGTCTCCTGTGGTTAGCAGTGCCTGGCACTTAATAGAGCTAGTTGCATAAAGCTAGTTGCATGACATCGCTAGGAAATCCTCAATCACAAGCACACCCAACGGCCTCAAAGCTCCCGGGCAACAGGGCTCCCGGGCTCTGCTTCTCTGTGTCCCTCGGGCGGCTCCTCTGTGGTGGGAAAGTGGTCCTTCTCTGGGCCTGCTCTTGTGGGAAGACCTCTCAAAGTCTGTCGGACTTATCAATTGTCTGTGTATCGGTCTGCTTTCTTCTCTCTTCTCTCAGGAGCCGTTATTCACCAAAGAAGCCTGGCAAGGGCTCAGTTGGTGGAGCTCCTGACACCTGATTTCCGTTCAGGTCATGATCTCACCGTTGAGGGATCGAGCCCCGCATCGGGCTCTGTGCTCAGCAGGGAGTCTGTTTGAGATTCTCTCTTCCCCTCTCCCTCAGCCCTTTCCTGACCCCCTACCTCTCTTTCTCTCTCAAAAGTAAATAAAATCTTAGAGAAGAGGGAGGAGGGGGAGGGGAGGAGAGGCTGCAGCAGCCGCCACGCCACCTTTGGCTGGCAAAGAGGACAGATACAAGGAACCAGAAAGAGAAAAATAAAGTGGTCGAGAGGACCCACGAGCGCAGCCTCTTTCCTCACAGACACTCTGATCAGCTGGCCTTGTTTCCTGGAGCTGGGAAAGGCCCAAGGTCCAAAGGTGCTAGAGCCCAGCCCTTCAGCAGAGTGAGCAGACCAGCAGCAGTGGGGTCACTTTAACAGACTGGGGGCAGGGTGACAGAGACAGGGCCTGGGTCGGCTCCAGCATGGGAGACAGGACCAAGCCTCCTAGACTGGAGAGCCTGGGATCTGGGAACCACGTGTAGGTCAGGCTCACGAGGCCCAGGCTAGCAGGGCAGGAGGAAGAAGCCTCATGCGGCTCACAGACTGGCAGCCTGTCCCTCACACAGAAGAGATGGCGTCTTACTGTCTCGGGGACCCTGGCCTGCTTCCACTCCTCCTCTTATTCTCCATTAACCACTTGTGTCCACTGTTTTTCCACAGGTTTCAGGAAGACGCAAACATTTCAAGCCAAATATGTTCACAGGGATAGTTTTCCACTCCTGGATGAGGAGGGTGTGAGCGAAAGCTGCTCAGAGGCACACCGCCAATTCTCTGGCTTTGGTCTGTCGGTCGGGCTTATTCTGTTGGGTGCATCGCTTCCCCAAACCATCGGAAAGAAGAGGCCAATCCTATCCTGTCACGTGCTTTGGGGGCTCCCACTCTGATCCCTCCCTGCCCATCTCTACTGAGCTATTCTACAGAATAAACAAATACACACTTCATAGCCATCGGATACATCAGTGGGAAGGGGTGGGGCGTGCTAAAGCCGTTACGGAGCCAGTGAAGGGCTCCGCTCTCCATCGGAGGTGCAAAGGCAAGGTGGCTGCCCTGGGCCTCTGAGCTGACCACCCCCGAGGGCACCCCTCAGCACTGATGGGGAGAGACTTTTGGGGGGCAGTCTGGCATACTCACTTAAATCTTAAAAAGGTGTGCGTTCTTAGGATTCTCAGTTTATTTAGGAATCTATGCCAAATAAATCATCATGGATATGCTCAGGGATTTAGCTCTATAGACATTCATTATGGTATCTTTTAGTGAAAAGCTGGAAACCCGCTCAATAATAGATCGATTAGTTAATGAAATTATGGCATCCATCCAATAAAATACCAGCAGTCTACAAGAGCATGATATTTATCGACAGAAAAAAACACTCATCCTATCTTATTGAATCAAAGGAGCATAGAACAAACACTTCTAGAGTATAATCCCATTTTTTTTTTAAATCTACGTGTGTGAATGGACCCAAAAAGTTCTGGAAGGATAGTTACCAAGATGTTCACAGCAGTTATCGCCATGTGATGGAGTCATGGGGCCTTTCCGTTGTAATTTTTTTTTTTTTTTGCTAATCCGTGAAAAATTTTGCTAATTTTTGAATAATTTCAAAAAATTTTCACTAATCTGCATTTTAAATTTTCTAACAATAAAATTGTATTGCTTCTGAAAAGGAAAAAGACAATAGGAGTTACTTGTCATTATTTTTTAAAAAGCTGATCATGCAACGTTAAAGCTGTTCCCATCTCTTATTACCAAATACGATCCTGGGTTTTACAAAACCATTACCATACTTGGCTCAGACTGATTGCCACCCAGCACCCATTCTTCCCTTCTTCGGTAACAGAAGCCTGATGTCACCCCAGGGTGACAAGCACTCAGCTAAATGACTGCATCTCCAGCCGCCCTTGCAAAGCCCGGAGACTAAGTGCTGCCCAATGAGAGGGACACAAAAGTGTCACGTGGGTCTCCCAGAAAACTCTTCGAGGAAGCAGACTCCCCCCGAAGTTCTGCCCACCCTCGGTCCTTCCCACCTTCCTCCCATTTGCGGCCGCAAGGGTTGAAGTTCCAACAAGTCCCGTTATTTTGGATTCTCTGCTCTGCGCAGACACCCCACTCCTCACTGCTACAGTGGGTCAGCAACTAGCTGGGGAAAAATAAAGGAGGAAAAGGACTTGAAAGTCTAAATTGGGGTGGCAAAGAAAGCCAGCAAATACTCCAGGGCTGGGCTTTCATGTGCTATTATTTAAGATCATAAATGCTGATATTTATGGAACTGGTGGAGGAAATGCCATTCTGGCCAGCATTAGCCACAGAGAGCTACGGCAAGTTGTTTCACTTAGAAGATGTTGAACACGGGTACCGTGATTGTCACTTAATGGGTCAAAGAACCAAGAGAGACCTGCCTTTGTCTGTTAGAGCCTCCTCTCTGCAGACCACAAGTATTTCCTTTTATGTCTAGGAAATGTAATTATGTCTAATGCAAACTACAAGCCAGAATACCACCACGACACTTCTTGCTTTTGTGGGGTTTTGTCTTGTCATTATTTCCAAACCCTGCGGTCCCCAGAAAGCAAAGTATTAACTCCCAAGACCCTTTGGGGAACGTTTAATCATGCCCTTCAAGGAACCGGTCACTGAGCTGGACAAGGCTTCCAAGGTGACATTTGAACCACATCCTTCCCCAAATGGAAGCTTCCAGGCACCTCCCTCTTGCCTGACCTATTCAAGTCCACTGTCCCCTCCTGCAGGTAAAGCTCAGTTAGGGCCTTATCTCTGGCATTCCCATAACCCCTGAGGCCAGTCTCTCATCATAACAGCCGCTGCCTACTGAGTCCTTACAACGCAGGGGCGCTGGGCTGATCGGCGCCTTAGAAGAGCCATCACACGTACCTTCAGAGCAGTGCTATGAGGTGGGGACATGTACATTTTATAAGTGAGGATACGAGGCTTAGGGAAGCTAACTGCCCACCCTAGGCCTTGCAGTATGATTCAAAGATTATGAAGCAAAACAGAACCAACAGCAGCTAAAAAACCCATAAGAAACAGCAACCTGGAAGCAGGTCCAGCCCTGTGCTTGGATTCCAGAAGACAATGGCTCCAAGCTCAGAACAGGATTTAGAGGGCATCCTTGAAGAGGCTCCAGAGACTCACAGCAAAGACAGGGGCCAGAAAGGGGCCAACCAAGTAAGGCTTTTCCTCAGCCTCATGATGAAGCTTGTCCACAGCATTCCTATGAAGCTTCCGGCTAAACTCTTACTTAAAGCTGCCCCCTACCAAGTCCTCATTATGTACCAGGCACACGTTCCTCCCTGGGAAGGATGTGCAGATATGGGACAGGAGAAGGCCTTTACTTCTCCCCAGGACATTCTCAGAAACCAGGACATGATGCATCAGGCAAAATAGAGATCAGGTGTATTGTCACACCTCCTCTTGAACCCTGAGAGAGAGCTTTTTCACAGGACCTTTGGACACTGATCTCTCTGAGACCACCTCAGTAAGCCCCTCTATGCCTGTGGCTATAGTGCCCACCGGTGGGGAAACTGGGCCCTATGGGGCCAAGCACAGGATGGCCGCCATAACAAAGGGTGAAGCCAAAAGGAAAGCATGGTTTCCGGCAGCAGTCCCTGGCCTCCTAGCAACTCCACAGTCAGGCTTGGAGTTGTGCCTGAGTTTTTTGTTTCTGATTTTTGACCACTCCCCCACCCTGCTTCATTTTTTGTCCACATAGGATCCTCTTGACAGACCCCTCATGGCTTTATGAGGGGCCAAAGAGCACCAGTCCCGAATGGCTGCCCTCATTTGACTACGGGAGCTATCTCTGACTCCTTCGTCAACCACAAGCTAAAATCTAGTCTTCTTGAAACTGCGATTTTGATTCATGAGATGACAATGAAATCCCTTTTCCTCTGGCAGTCTACCAAGGCTGCTTTTGTTAAGGTAGCGCGCTTGTGGGCAGCTCTCCTGCTCCACAACAGACACCGGGCGGGATTGGCAAGGGTCTCAGCAGTGACCTCTGTGGGACACCAGCCTCCTGAAGAGGAACACGGCAGACCGGTGACTCAGAGGCAGATCCTACAACTGGGTAAGGTATGAGCCAGACACCCACCATCTCCTCAGTATCCTTCTTCCTGTGCAGCCACTGTCACCAAGCACTGTCAACTCCATGTCCCCAACGGTGACTTTAGAGTTAGTGACTACTCCATATCCTGCCCCAGAAGGCCAGCTGCCAACATCTGTCTGGGCTACTGTACAGGCTGCCATCTTTCTTCCATCCATGCACGCCTACACAGTGTGATCGTGTCTCCCCCACCCCCTCCGCCACAACACAGAGCATGGTGTGAATTCACCTCTGCCTCTAGCACTGATGTGGCATCTGTCTTACGTAGGTACACTCTGTTGGTCCTCTGTCCTCACAAACTCATCTTGATGGACACCAAGCTCCTAACCTTCGGTTCCTGTCCTCACCTCTGACAGCTCATTGGTAACTAGGTTATGTTGTTCTCACCCCCACAGTCAGGCCTATTCCATCCCAGCTCCCCTTCCCATTTCTACTTCCACTGCCCTCAGGAGGCCCACACCATCCTGATGGAAGTGACCTATGGAAGTGACCTCCTATGAGCTGATTGCTTTCCTAAAATACAAGGTGATTTTGTCACTCTGCTGCTCAAGATCCTTCAGTGGCTCCCCACAGCCTAGAGAATAAAGTTCAAACTCCTTCACCTGCCTTTTAAGAGCTTCTAATGATTTAGTCCCAACTTACCTTTGTCATCTCATTTCTGAACATCTGTACACAAGGGTCTCGCCCTCCTTGCCAACAGAATTGTCACTGTTCCTTTCAATCCAGATAAAAATTCCCCTTCTTTCTGGGTAAAATCCATTCAAAGCATTTCTGCAACACATAGTGTATGTGTTAACTGAGCCCTCCTTTATTCTGCCTATTATTACATTTGCTTGCTTTCATCGCAGACCGGCCTGCTAGACGGCAAGCTCTTGGGGGCAAGAATCCTGCCTCATCCACCTCGAATCCTCTAGGTCGTCTTGAGCACAACAGACGCTCAGTGTATTTCCATTAACTGCAAATGAAGCAAATGAATCGAAGTTATGAGTTGTGTTGAAATAGGTTCATGTGGGTTTGAAAAGCACCATGGTCAGGATCAAGTTGAAAAGCAGCTCTGGAGGAGAAAATGGCTCTTCAAGGGCTCACAGTATATTTTAGATAATACAGGTGATCGTCCAGACATGAAAAGCCACAAAGCAATGTAAGGAAAAACAATGTTTTTCAAACATGCATGCAAAAATGAAGCAGAGATTGCATACAATTTATGAAGCCCATAGAGGTGTTTTCGTGCCTTGCTCTGAATTATACCTCCAGGATTTAAAATTCTACCAGCTTGCTTTGGAGAAACAAAGATTCTCTGAAAAGTCTTTGTATTGTTGCCCATGACTGTTAGACTGTGTAATCACCATCAGTCCATAGAGGAAGCTCTCCAGGGGTAGTGCTGCCTGTTGGTTAAGAGCCTGAACACCCGAGTTCAAATCCAGCACCACCACTTACTCGTTGGTGACACTGGGCAATGCCATAACCTCTCACCTCATCCTTTTCCTCCTATAAATGGAGAAAGCATAATAAATACCTACCTCATTGAATCTTCAGGAGAACTGACTGAGTTAGTATACATAAAATCCTGAGAACACAGTAAACCCTATAACAACACTATTATTTTTTTTTTTCTTTTTTTTTTTTTTTCCCGACCCCCTCCCCCCACAACACTATTATTTTTAAACAAACCAACTTTCCAGACTGGGACGAACACTGTCCATCTAACAAGCATTTGTGTAATATCTAGTATTGAAGTACTAGTCTTTCCTTCTCACTGATTTTAGGAACTACTTTTTAATGGGAAGTTTGTATTTTTTAAGAGGTTACCATTCATTAAGGGTTGACCCTTTTCATATAGTGTATCAATTAACCACGTAGGAACACAGGAGAGTAGCTAAGAGCTTGGACTTGGTAGCCAGGGTGCCTGGATTACCTGTGGGTGTCTTCGCTATGGGACTTAACCTTTCTGGTTCTCAGTTGCCTTGTTTACAAAAAGGGGATAGTCACAATATCTACCTCTTGCCACCCTTGTGAGGATGAATAAGTTGGGACAGGTAACAGCACTTTGGGATGTTGTCAGTGTTCACTAACTGTAGCCATTCTCATCCAATAAACAGGTACTGAGCACCTGCTAGGTGCCAGGCACTGTGCTAGTTGCTGGGGATCCAGCAGCAAAAAAAGACCAAGTCCCCACCTTCTAGAGATGCAGGTGCTATGATCATCATCATCAATCTTGAAAGTGAGACTTAGGGCATATTTCAATCTGCCTGAAGTTACTTGCTAGTAAGTAAACTGGCTGGGGTTTAAACACAACCAGGACTTAACCAGAGTACCATCCCCTTCAACATGAAGCCCTTGGGGCCGGATTCACTCTTTCCTAACTGTACAGACCATGCTCATGTCTACAGAGTCAGAATTTGGACTCCTGAGGCCAGACTGCAGACCTGTCAACCCTGGTTCCGTCTTCATACCCCTGACTGTGGGAAGCAACCCCAGGCTGATCCCCCAAGAAAGGCAGAGCCTCTAGTGGGACCACAGGTGGGCGCCTGACCCCAAAGCGGTCCAAGACCCCCAATGCGGCCCACACAGAACCCTCGCTCTGTATGGATAATGGTAACTAGTGAACCAGTCAGACTCGGCCTCTCTCTAGATGCGTGCAGAAAACTTCAGAGAGATGCAAACCAATGGGAAAGAGGATCGGGAATAAGAAAACACTGAAAAAGATGCAGAGAGCACACAAAGTAGCATCTCCCTAGTTGACAGAGGGCAGGGGTGAAGACCTCAGGCTCCAGGTATGGAGGACAAGAACTTGGAAACAGGACAACAGTGAATCCATGGGATCCCTACCCAACTACAGACCCCACATCCTGACAGGAAGCGCCTGTTTTCTGAGAGAGCTCCTAAGACCCTGTTGGCTCTTGCTGTGTGTAGATTCATTCATTCAAGACTCTCCAACCCCAACTTCCCTGTCCTGCTTTCTCTTCTACTTTTGCTTTACACATAACACTCCAGGGACCCAAACAGACCACAAGCATCCCTGCTCACTCTCTTCCACGCCCTACACCCATATCCTCCAGGGCCCAGCCACACTCACTATCTGCTTGATGCCCCCTTCAACGGGTGTGGCTCACCACCTGTGACCTCTCTGATCTCCAGTTTCCTTCTTTGCCCACAAACACAAGATCTGTCTCCCCAGCATGACTCCAATCAGACTGTGGGCCTGGTGCCTTCTAGTATATTGCCTTGTGCACAGTACAGTAAACCCCAGTAAACATTTGATGGTTGGCTGGATTTTTGATAATGCAAAGTATCATAGGGCTAGAGAAGGAGTTCTCAACCTTCAGCCCCAGAGGGTGATTTTTCCCTCCCCTCCCCCATCCACAGGACATTTGGCATTGTCTGGAGACATTTCTGGTTGTCACAGCTATGGGGATGTGCTAATGGCATGCAGAGGGTAGAGGCCGGGGATGTGCTCAATGCTTCCCCCAATGTACGAGACAGCAACCTCCCACAATGAATGCCTCCCACAACATGCCTGAAATGCCAGGAAAGCTGAAACTGAGAGACTCTGGACTAGAGCCGTAAGAAAACTAAAGAAAGGGGCACCTGGATAGCTCAGGTCTCAGGCTCAGATCTGCCTTTGGTTCAGGTCATGATCTCAGGGTCCTAGAATCAAGCCCCAACTTGGGGGGGTCTGCTTCTACCTCTGCCCCTCCCACTGCTCATACTGACACACACACACACACACACACACACACTCTCTCTCTCTCTCTCTCTCTCTCTCAAATAAATTTTAAAAAAACTTAAAAAACAGAAAACTAAAGAGAAACAAGACTGGGGAAATACACTTAAAATCGACACATTGGCTAGACGATATTCCTCTGAGTAGTGTTTATGATTTTAGACAAATTACAGTAAAACCCTGTGGTCCCAGCCCCAGGATAATTCTGATTTGGATATGAGGCAATCTACAATTGGCAGCAAATTCACCCCCAGGATTCCATTCACCTCTCAATAAGCAATAGCATGACCCTACATTTCATGGGGTAGCATTTCGGGACCCTACTGCTAGCACTCTGGTGGGGTCAGACCGCGGCTCCTTGGTGTTGGCGGAGATCATGAGCAAGCTAATGCCGTTCTGGCTGGTGTGACGATCTTTTATCCAATCCGTGGACTTCACTGGGTTTGGTCCCATTTACCTGCTTTTTAATTTGAACTGCATTTCTTCCTCCGTGTTAGTCACACACAGGGATTGGAAAACAGAGGCCGACTCTACCCTCTGTTTTGCTAGTGGCCGGGCCTGTGCAGTCCCCAAGGGTGGGACCGTGCCGGGCCCTGGGCCACTGTGCTCAGTGCCTGCAGGGGGGCCATGCTTGGGAAACACTCCATTCTCCAGAAAGCCCTAGGATAGCCACCCATTCTCTGTCTCACCTCACCTCATTCAAACTTCGTTTCTTCACCTATTCAGATGGTGGTGGGGATTAGCACCTAGGACAGCAGTTGTTACAAGAATTAAATTAAATGAGACCGTGTATATCAAGCTCCTGGAACAGAATTGGACACACAGTTCAATTAATGGCTCTCATCCTTCCATCTTAAAACTAGTAAAAACCTGCTAGCTCTTTCAGAATCCTGAGGGGTGGGGGTATAGCTCAGTGGTAGAGCATTTGACTGCAGAATCCTGAGGGGTCCCACGATTTCCTCCTGGAACCCCTCTGTTCTTCAAAAAAGCACTATCAAGCCAGAGGAAACTCTAAAGCCTGGAGAATGAAATCGGCTTATTTCTCTGAAACTAATTAAAAATCAAAGGTTCTGCCACCATTTCCAAGCCAAATTGATTCTCACATGTGGGCTCCGCATTTTAAATTTTAATTTGATTATGCACCTCTCAGACTAGCAACAGGAATGGATGAGGGCCAGGGTTCTGTCTTTTTATATTTTCTCAGCATTACCAACCTAACTGCAGGTGCCTAATAAACAGTAAATGAACAAAGGAAAGAACCACAACCTCAGGTTCTAGCTACCAGATCTCCTAAGGGTGAAGACTAGTTATACAAAAGCTTGTCTGCTTCTACTCTGGTTCACAACTAGACATAGAGCCATCAGGACTGAAGAGTTTAATGGTAGCATCAAGTTCAGATAAAATCTGGCAAGCCCACATGGCTGCGGAGAGAATTTCTGTGAGGCAGCACCCGTGAGGGCGCACAGACCGGGAAGGCTGTGTGGCCAAGCAGGCACGAGGGCTGGCTCCCAACCTAGCTGGGTTCCATTCCTGGATCCACAACCTTCTCACTACAACTTCAAGTCTGCCTCTCCCCACGTGCAGAAGAGCACTAATCCACCTGCTGCTCTGGGCTGAACGGTGTCCCCCATGCAACCCAAATTTGTATGCTGACGTCCTAATGCCCAGTACCTCACACTGTAACTTTACTTGGGGAAAGGCTATGCACTCTAGTTCAAAAGAGGTCCTGAGGGTGGGCTCTGCTTGCGTATGACTGGCATCCTTCCAGAAAGGGAAATTTGGGAAAACGCCATGTGAAGATGAAGCCAGAGACCGGGGTGATGCTTCTACAGACCAAGGAACACCAAAGACTACCAGCCAAGCACCAGGAGGTGAGGGGGCGGTGGCAGGAACAGAGTCCCCCTCACAGCCTTCAGAAGGAGCCGACCCTGCCAACACCTTGATCTCAGACCACTAGCCTCCAGAACTGTGGTGCAATACATCTCTGTCAGTTCAGCCACTTAGTGCTGCGTACTTTGTTATGGCAGGAAACTAGCAGAGAGCCTTGCAGTGCGAAGTCGGCCGCTGTCGCGCTTACGGATAAGAGGGCCAGGAGTGGAACATGACATAGATAGCAGATACACGTGTATGGCGAACACAAGAGGTATGATATTGTCTGAATATAAAGCAACTCCCTAAATGACGATCTCCCATTTTTTTAGTGAGAAAACCAGGGGGAAACTTTCAGGGCTAGAGAGGAAGTAGGCAAATGTCTCCCGGCAAGACTCAGTTTAACCTAGTTCACACACACATGTAAAATCACATGCAGAAGAAAACCACATGCTGATCTTAGAAATGTGGCTTCTAGTTTCATAGTTCATGAAATAATTGTATTCTAACATCAGTCTTCATCGATCTTAGAAGCTTTTTTTCCCCTGAGACATTTTCAAGAGAACTTCACCTTCGTTTCCATCTAAGTTGTTGGAGATGCCGCACTTTTGAATCTGTATGTGATGCTGATGTGAAAATTTTGTCCTAATCCCCAAGTCCTATTTTCACGTACCATGATAACTGGGTTTTTTTCCTTCATGTATTTGTGCTTTTACGTATATTCATGACCTTCACTGTGTAACCACAGTGCTATGTAGCATGATGTCTAAAAGGTGCGTAAAGACAAATTCTAACAGTTGCCATTGTGAAGTCACACCTGAAGGAATAATTCCTAAATCGCTGCTGGGAACATCTATAGGAACCGAAAACTAATCTTGATTTAGGCCCTTTCAGGGTAATATGATTCTTCAAAATAAAACAATGGAAAGAGAATCCCATAACATGAGGGAACTTGCAAGACTTGAATATAAGGCAACTTTTTCTTTTTTGAGGGGCAGTTCTTGGGGGAAAATCCATTACTTTAGTTCAGACTGTAAGCAGCTTATGCACAGTGGGTTTTATCAATCCTGATGCTTTTTTCTTATGTCCCACTGATTCTCATCCTTCAAGGCCAAGTTCAAATGTCCCTTCCTCTCACCCACAGAGTTGGAATAAGTCTCTCATCACTCCGTTCCCCACTGCACACCACTGCCTACTCCCTATAGTTTTCTCTAGTCCTGAGAATGGCCCCTTATCTTAACCACCCACACACAGCACCTTGGTTTGCAAATAAAAGGTTCCTTTTTGGTGGCACCTGGATGGCTCAGTTGGTTGAATAACTGACTCTTGATTTTGGCTCAGGTCACGTTGTCAGTCTTGTGAGATTGAGCCCAGCATCGTGCTCTGTGCTGGGCTTGGAGCCTGCTTGAGATTCTCTCTCTCTCTACCCCCCACCCCCACTCTCTCAAAAAGAAAGTCCCCTTTTCTTTAATGAAGGAGAGAAAATAACTTATTTTCTTCTGATCATAAAAGTAGTACCTACTTATTGTAAAAAAAAAAAAAGTCAAATTCTATAGATATTTTGAAAATAACATATGTCTGGGGCTCGCGGGTGGTGCAGTCAGCTGACTGCCCTTTTGGTTTCAGCATCAGATCTCGGTGTTGTGGGACTGGGTGGCCTCTCAGGCTCTGTTTGTGTTTTTCTCTCCATCTCCCTATGCCCCTCTCCCCCCAAAATAAATAAGTCTAAAAAGAAAATAAAATACGTCTTCCAAAACTCCCCTACTGCTAAATTTTTGTGCAATGCTTCCGGAACTTTTACTGCATGTACCCACACATGTTCAAACACATGCATACACAGACACATTTTCAAAAGATGAGAAATCATGCCATAACATGTTGTTTTGTAACCTGTTCTTATCATGTAACAGATTATGTAATCTCCCTATGTAAAGAAATATAAATTTATATTATAATTTGTAATGGCAGCATAGTATTAGAATATCAAAATTTATTTAATCATTCCCCTACTGATGGAACTTTCAGTTGTTTAAAATTTTTTTAATAAGCACAATGAAAACCTTTGAAATTACAGCTTAGAAAAATGATCATTTCCTCAGTATAAATTCTGAGAAGTAGCATGCTAGTTCAAAAGGGTATACTTAATGTCAGTTTTAACTGCTCCCAGTAACAGTGCCAAAGAGTGGTCTGCTTCCCCGGGGTCCTCATCAACATTAGTACCACCATTGTTTTTAATCTTGGCCAAACAAAAGGACAAAAAAAATTTTCATTGTTTTAATCCCCATTTTTATTACTAGTGAGTTGGAGCATCTTTTTGGTCAGTTCAGTTATATAATTGTTTATTGCACAATACAATTATTTATGTTGTATTAAGTATATGAGAACATAGTATGATTATTTATTGTATAGTGGGATTATTCTTTGTATTATACTATAAAATTAAGTTCTTTATAAATATTTGCACAATAATAACAGCTAAGACTGATGTTGTGCAAGGCACTGTTTGAGAACACCTCCACGTGCTCCCGCCTCCTCCGGGCTGGCAGCAGGCACTCACCAGTAATCTGGCGAAGCTTATCATTGAGTTTGAAAAGGAATCTACATTCTTAGGTTTGAAATAGGATTACATTTTGAAGGAATGTGAGTATTTGTTAAGCATTTTACATACTTTTTTCTTATTTTATTCCCCCAACAATCTCGCAAGGGTGGTACTATTACAATTATCATTCTCATTTTACAGATGAAGAAACTGAGTCATGGCATGCTTATGTGACTTGCTCAAGGACACAGATCTAAAAGAGATGGTCATGATTTGAACCTAAGTTTTCTAATCCCAAAGCTTCCATCCTTAACCACTACACCAAGCTTCTAGGGACAGAAGCCCCTGGTAGGGACACTTACTGTTACCCAACACAAGTGGTGGCTGGTTTACAAAGTCCCTCAAGATGGCCTTGTCTCTAATCCAAAAGGAATACTGAAGCCTTTAAAATAAAAACAGTAAGAGTCAGAGACAGAGTGGGGCACGGGAACCCTCCATGCTTGCCCCCTGTGCTTTAATCTCTTCATTAGATGCAGAAGAGTCCCTGAACCGGAGACTGGCTTGGGACTGGAGAGGGTTCCAGGAGGTGGGTTCCCTGCAGACAGAGGCAGAGATGGGGCTGGGTAGGTCAGCACCTGAACTGGTTGGGCCCGTTCCATTTAGAAACCTAGACTAAGAAGTTCTGTTAGTCAAGTGAAGGGAACAGGAAAGCACAAAGTGAGGGAGATTAAGAGTGAGGGAGAGAGGGAAATAAATAGGGTGACATTTTCTGAGTGCTTACCAGGCACCAAGCTCTGTGCTATTTGCTTTTGGTTAAGTCCTATCACTTAGTCCTCCCAACTCCCCCGGGAGGTAGGAATGCGCACATCCCATGTGTAGATGGTACTTGTGCGAGTACAATAGCGAGGTACAATAGCGGAATGAGGACTCAAGGCCAGTTCTTCTGACTCAAGTCCAGGAAGGATCCTGAGGGTTCCATGGATGTCCTGGGTAGGGTGAAGGGCAGACTCATGGGGCAAACCTCGGAGCTTGTACCTGCTATCCACCAGGGCTTGAGCAGCCCCAGCTAAGGGTTTACTGGAATGATAGGATTCCACTGTTTTAAAAAAATGTTTTTAAACACAGTACCGCACCATATCTGGTTCATGCCTACTTCCAACCACCAATCGGGTGCGCTAAATAGACACATATTAATCACTGACTATATGCAATGCTCCCTGTGCTGGCAGCAGCATTACAAAAATAAACCAGACATTGTGACATGGCCTTGACATCTCACCTTCCACCTTTTGGTGGAGAGAAGGATCGCACCAAACAGCAACAGTGCCAGGCAAGCGTGGCAAAGGGGGGTGAGCACAGGAGCGGGCTAGTGTCGCCAACTGCAGGCTACAGGGGAAGGTTTTGCTGCAGACGCAGGTTACAGAGGGGCAGAGAAGTTCTTTGTACTCAGGAGGACAGGGAGACATTGTGAAGGGGAAGGTGTGTTGAGAGGATAGAAAGCCATCCATACGTCATGAGCGCAGAGAGGGACACCTGGAGACAGAGGAGGCATTTTAGGGATGAGGAACCCCTCAGACCAGCAGTCAGCGCTCTGGGAGCCTTTGTTCCCTTTGTCACACCCTTCAGGAAGCTAAAATCAAGAAAGGCGGAGGAAGATGAACAGAATCTAGAGAAAGGTTTGTAGCTCCTGACCTCACTGAGTCTACAATGCCTTCTCACGAGCCGGGGGAGAGCACACTTTCTCTACAGAAGACGAGGCCAAAACAGCCTCAATGAGAACAGAGCTTTTTATTCTTAACATACAATTTAAAATGTGCATTCCCTCTGATCTGGAAAATTCTTCTTAAGAAGAGACATGTGACTGTAGCGAATACTATAGCAACATAAATGTCCAAGAGCAGGGTGCACGGCAGATCTATGAAGGCATCCCTTCCCCTCACACACTATAGCTGTTAAAGTTAGTGTTGAGAGACAAACACTAACATGAAAGATGTTCCTGACACTGTGAAGTGAAAGAAATTAAACTATGAAGTAGTGTTATGGTATTATTCAATTCATACAAAAGAAAAAAAAATCAATGTATGAAGAAAAACATAGAAGTGCTCAGAGAGGCTACTGCTTATTGATGAGTGTGCAATTACTCGTGATTTGGGCTTATCTACATTTTCTAAAGTTTCTATAATAATGATTTACTACTTAAAAAATACAAGCAATTTTAAGTGTTCCTCCCAGCCAGGATCAAGACCCAGAACAAGTACATGGCTGGCCGCTTTCCCTGACTCTTATTTCTGTGACCCGGCTTGTTCCAAGGCACAGAATTCAAGGCTGCGTAACAGCAAGTAGAGTTGCACGCCATCACTGCTATTTCATTCAGTGGGGAAAAAAACATATATATATATTTGAGTTCGGTTCCTACCTAGGGTGTGTAGGCTAACCCTTCCGCTGTAAGAGCTGCTGCTTATTCTGCGTGGTCTCCACGCAGGGCTCTGTGCTGAGCACCTTCCCACTATCTCACTGATCCTGCCGACAACCATGGAAGTTGGGGACCATCACTTCCATTTTACAGACAAGGAAACAGAGACCCAGAGATGCAAGGCACTGACCCAATCCCCAACGACCAGTAACAGAAAGAACAGAGTTTCAAACTCTGGTCTGCCCGACACCAAAGCCTTGAGTTTTCATAGACAATTCTTCCTTCTTAGGATCTGGTTTGTTAATATTTATAGAAAACACATCTGCATCAAAGAGGTCTTCCAAAATTCCTGGGACTGGCATGAAAATCTCCATCTGGGAAGTTGTCAAATATAAGGGAATAGGTAGCAATGGTGACAATCAAATAAATTATATTAAAGGCCAGGGTAATGAATATAGCACTCAAAACTCCTCACTTCCTAATTAATTTACTACCCTTTCTACAATTACACTCCTATCTGTGCAGTGGACATGTACGCTGCTGTGTATCTCCCCACTCTGCTTTCCACGACATCTCGTGAGTAGCTTGAAACCAGCTACAGTGGTAGTATTTCCACCATGGAAATCAGCCAAAACTAGAAATCAGGGCTTGATTTGTTGTTTTGTTGTTTAGACTTCAGGAGGTCATGAAGAAAATGTTAATAATATAGATTAGACTTAAACTGTGCCATCCTTGTAGTTGTCACATTATGACTGGCACAAAAATCTGCAGAAATGCTCCTCTGTTATCTGAAAGCTAGTATCCACCTCACTAAAGAAGCAGCCCATGTCACTGACAAATGACTTAAGTTCTGATATGTGTCTGTGTTGGGTCATTCGTGTTGGAGCTGTGCTCATTCGTCAGGGATGTGAGTAACTTCTTTGCTTACCCAGATTGCCATCACCTGTTTATCTGTAGCCTGATTTCGTTCCATGGGTTAGACGGCAACCGCAGGTTGGCTACGATACAAGAGTTCAGCAAAAACCAACGATAGCACTCTGTGATACTGAGACTTAAAATTAAAGTGTGTTACCTATGTTAATATTATTTGTAAGTTGTGAGCTATACCTCTTTTATAACGGTAAAATTTATTGCAAACTTTCTTTTTCCTGGATAGTCACTTGTTAAACATTTTTTTTAAATTTACTTATTTGTCAGAGAGAGAGGGAGAGAGCGAGCACAGGCAGACAGAGTGGCAGGCAGAGGCAGAGGGAGAAGCAGGCTCCCTGCCGAGTAAGGAGCCCGATGTGGGACTCGATCCCAGGACGCCGGGATCATGACCCGAGACGAAGGCAGCCGCTCAACCAACTGAGCCACCCAGGTGTCCCTCACTTGTTAAACATTTAAAGCATACCGCTGCATAGGACTATGGACACTTACATAGCTCTTTCAATGATAAATTCTCATAATTAAATAGACAAGGTCTTCAGTAGTCCCAGTTACCCCCCAGGGAAGTGAGATTTCAGACCTGCCCCTTCCTACAAACACAGGCCCCAGTTCCCAGCTTCTTAAAGCCATGTGAACTCTGGGCCCATCTTTCCCAGAGCTAACCACAGGTTACTCGATAGAGGGAAACTCCCTCCTTGACCATGAGCTAGAAACAAAACAAGTCTGGTGAAACAGGTGCTTTCCTGGGCACCTTGAGAGAAGTTCACCTCACGCCCTTCTCAGTTCCACGTGAATAATATCTCATTGTCGCATTTACCACATGACATTGTTAGCTACTGATTTACACGCCAATCTTCTCTGCTACACCTTGAGCTGCGTGGAAACTGGGGTGTCTCTGGCCCAGGCCTTGCCCAGCGAGTGTTCAGTGTTCTCGAGCTCGTGTACGAGTGCCTGAACGGACAGAAGTAGAGAGGAAAGGATCGCCTCTACAAACCTGGCACTGGCAGAATTAACAGGTCTCACCTGTTATTTGGGTATTTCCTTTAGGATTCAAGAGCAATGTTTTGCTTGTGATGCTACATCCAAATGGATGCAATAGCAAGTCAATTCAAAAAGCCATCCACATTTTTCAAAATATGCTATAAATACTTGTTATTCCTACTATAAAAGGCACCTGACCGTCACCATTAATGAACAACATCCATGGAGTTGCTACAAATAAATATGCTCCCTCTGCAGATATGGCTCTTAAATCCCCAAATGTATGAATAAAGACACTGTACTAGACTCACTTCAAATTCCATATTTGTAGAGAAGAGGGAAGAGCAACTTATCAGTGGTTGAGAGGCTGTTTGGAGTGGGAGCAGGTCCCACACGTACGGTTTTATCCAGAGGGGCTTACATCTACCTTATTTCTGGTATCTGGGAACCCATGCCCAGGACGCTTTGTGGATAGGAGACTGAGACGCGGAGAGGTAACAGCTACTCTCCAGAACACAACTGATCCCGAGACAATCACAGGCAACACATGTTTTTGACTTGGCTGCAAAACCATCCAACTTAGAGAGTTCTCTAAGTTGTGCCTGGAATTAAAAACAAAACAAAAAGGTGAGGGGATGCCAAGCAATACACACGAGATAATTAAGTCATTGTTTAATTCAATCACTAAAAAAAAGACATAAAAAAAACAGCACTAGAACTTTCTGTCGGGATCCATATAGATTTTGGTATTGGCCCACTTTCCTGATTTCCATGCTTTCCACAGTTTTTAATTTCTCCTTTCAATGACTGGAAACCAAATACACAATGTTATCCTTTGAAATTCTCTCTCACTAGGAACTGGGAATTTTCTGACCTCACAAGCTAATTCAGAACGCGTTACTAGGACTGCCTTGCAACTTACCTGGCATCTAGAGGTTAATTTCACACATTTTCTGTCCTCCCTTAAACAGGAATAATAGGAACCAGGAACCAGCTTTTATGACAACCTTCCGAAGATGGTACTACTTCTTCAGAGCACAACAGTTAAAAAAAAAAAGAAAGAAAGAAAGAAAGAAAGAAAGAAAGAAAGAAAGAGAGAAAGAAAGAAAAAAAAGAGCCGTGCAAATGGAGATGAATGGTACGCAGGCCACCGAGGTAATTAAAAATGTATTTTCCATCTCCTAGTAATTGAATTGTGTACAAGCTGCAAGTTAATGAGGTCATCTACCCTCGAGCACTGACAGGAAAGCAGGAATAATTATCTTTCAATTTTTTCTTATGTAGCAATTAATTTTAACCATTCGCTTACACCCCACTTCCACTCCCCTCAATCCAGTCAGTCAAAGTCATGGCTAAACCGAATTGACAAGCAATTGATACGGTGGCGGCACGGAGCTGCCGAGGCAGGCAAGGTAATCAAGGGGCTGCAGCTGTTGAGGGCTAAGTGCTTCCAGGGAACGTCGCCAGAGATTTCGCATTCTGCCACTCGGAGGACACGGGACACACAGTGGTGGCTGACAGAACATCTGGTGCCAGGTGGGCTGGGAAGAGGCACGGCTGACTTGGGGAGGCAACAGAAGGATGGACAAGGATTGATGGATGGACAAGACTTTGAAACAAAATGTCACTTATGAAAACTGTTATCCGAGAACAGGGGAGAAATGCTCAGCCACTCATGAAACTTGTCCTGAACTTATAGCCATGTCGAGCTTCTGGGAGGGTTCTGGCTCCCCGTCAGGAGTGGGGTCCTGATAGCTAATGCTTCTAGAATCCACGAGCACAAAAAGTCTCTTCACTCATTTCGCTCGACCATCTTCATTCTGAGCCCACGGTTCCGGCAGTGCTGGGGAATGATTTAGCCCCGTTGTGCTGATATTGGATCGACTCAGCCCAGAATGCCTCGTGTCAGGATAGGCAGTAGCTGGAGTCTGTCCATCCGCGATGCTAATGGGACCGGTGCTTAGATCCAGCCCCAGTCACTCCACTTCTCTAACTGATGCTCTTAATGTTAAATATGGTGGACAGATTCCTCAATTTATATGTTTTCCTGATGCCATTGTTAATAGCACCAACTTCCATTCCTGGAAGTGTCCCATTACGGATGATAACCTGTATGGCCACCTGGTGATGGGGTGCCCAAGGGTGAAAGGTGGGATATGGTAAGGGGACAAGCTGCCTCAAAGTGAGAAGCCCTCCACACTCCCTAAGAACAGGTTGCCATGTCTTCTTCTTTTCTTCTGTATGTCTCCATAATAACTGGCAGGAACATATCTAGCAGACTTGCACTACAAATGTGTCAATGACTTTGTGAACCCCACAGACGAGAAATCAGTACAGGGAAGTGATGCCATCAGGCAACATGGTTTTTCTATGTGTCTCTGTGCTGAAAACATAGATCTGAGATAATGCTAGTTTCTCCATTCATGAATCAAGTTAAGCTTTTTGAAGAATGTTGAGCCAGGCAGGATACATGGCTGGAAATCTTTATATGTTCCCAGATATTTGCAATTAGGGAACTTCCTTTTGAAAGTATGGCCTGATAGTTTTGAATTAAGGAGAAGGCTCATTCCAGAGCAAAGCAAAATTCCTCAAAAGGTATCCATTAGGACACCAAACAAACTAAGTGTCTTCTCATCAAGTGAAAGGGCAGGATGCAGCATCTTTTTCCTGTATTCCTGGGGCTTTGCTTTATCTGCATCCAAATCATGTCTGTGCCACTGCCCCAAGGAGACAAGAGAAGCGAGGGCACTACAGAAGGGTGACCACAGAAGAGAGGGCACCTTAAATCTAGCCTTACTCTAATTTGTGCACGGGTGGCCCTCTTGCTCAGCAGTGATCAGTCTTTAGTTCTAGTCTGACCTTCAACTGATTGGATGAGGCCCACCTGCATTATGGACAGCAATCTGCTTTACTCAAAGTCCTCTGATTTAAAGGAAATCTCATCCCAAATACCATCACAAAAACACCCAGGATAATGTTTGACCAAATATCTGGGCACCATGGAGTGACATGGAGTGGGCACAGAGGAGTGACAAAGTTGGTATTATTCCAGAGCATCTCCTTGGCTAAGACCTGGAGAAGGTAAGACTTCTGTGCAGCTTCCCGCCTTCACATCATCTTTTTGTTTTCCCTTTTCTATTTCCCAGAGGAAACAAAAAACTGAGTAGAGGAGGAACCATTTAGGACATTTATTGGGAAGGACATACACTAAAAGGTGGAGGATGTTTTAAAGATAGGAGATAGTGGATCGTGGATCTACACTCCAGGAATGATCCACTGGAGATGTAGAGAGGAGTAATTCAGGAGGGACAGGCAACGGCCAAAGGAACCAAGACCTCTAGGCTAGGAGCTGCTGGTAGAATTGTAGAACCCCAGGGTGAAAGGGGACTTCTGAGTTCCCCACAGCTTCTGCCCACCAGAACAGCAAGGTCAAATAATATAGGCAAGGCTACTCAGCTAGTTAATGGCACAAGCAAGTCTTATTAATGACTTGGTGTTTACCCAGCACTTACTATGTGCCAGGCACTTATTTTGCAGAGAAGAAAACTGAGGCTCAGAGAGGTGAGTTGTCCCAGGTTAGACACCTACCAGGGGCTGGAGCTGAGATTTGACCATGAGAGTGTCTGATTCAGAGACCCGAATACTTTACTCTCCGTATCAGACTGCCTCCCAGGCCAGGAGTCCCCTCAACCTGCAGGGGTGAATCACTGAGACTCTGAAACTCCACACCTGGAGCTACTCACACCTTTCCCAGGGAGAAACGGAGTGTCCTAACTCTTGGAAGACAAGGGATGAATCTGTCTATATCTGTGACACATAGTCACATGGCCTCTCGAAGCAAGAGACAAGACTAAGGTCAGATCCTTGAGGGAGTCTGCCGCGGCTGCTACACACATGTACACACACGCGGAGGTGTTCTCGAACAGACGGCAGCGTTTCACGTGGCTGTGAGGAGGAGAAGGGGCCACAGCGGGAAGCTCCACCATCACCTGCCAACAACAAGCTGTTCCATCCCGACGCCGAGCCCTGGAACCAGTGTGTGCTCAGAAACAAAGAAGCCTGGCTTCATTTTAGCAGCCAAATCGCCATCCAAAGAAAAAGACTTCCCAGGACAACAGATTTCTCTGGGGAGAACACAAAAGGGTGGGCAAGTGGTTTCCTACTGAAAAGCATCACCCATCACTTTCCCTCCAGACTCCAGGCTGCCTGGTCAGGCCTGGAGAGGAAGACATGCACTGGCTCCAAACAGAGCCTTTTTTGTTTGTTTGTTTGTTTGGAATGCAAATGTGCCTTTTGAGTTGTTTGAGCATTTTGTTTGAATAGATAAAAGACATTTCTTGGAAAAAAGTAAAATGGTGGTGCTGATAGCAACTACGGATCACACTTGATAATAATGGTAGTGGCGATTTATTGAGCACTTACTACATGCCAGGAACTATGCTTCACCCACCCTCTTTTACCTGGTCTTCACAACACCTCCGTGAAGGATATTCTGTTCATATCACCATTTTATGGAGGGGGAAGTGCAGGCTCCAATAGGTTAATTCACTTCCCAAAGACACCTAGTGCATATGTGCAGTCACAGAGGCTTAAACCTGCTTCCACCTGATTCCAGAGCCTGTGCTATGTGTATGTGTGTAGATGACCTAACATAAAATGTAAGGCCCTGGGCATTAACTGTGCGAGAAGCAGGAAGGACACAGAATAAAGTCAAACTCTCTCCTCTCTTTCTCCACTAACAGGTCCAAGCACTGGGAATATGCAGCCTAGTGCCCACACCGCCCCTGTACTCGAGGGACAAAGCTGGAGAGACCTCCTGCCCTTTGCATTTTCCCAGACTTTTTCAGTTTTCTAGATATTAGTAAGACACAGGGTCCCAGGTGCCCTCCCGAACTGCCCTCATGATGTCCGCCCACTGCCTCCTGATGCATCCCAGCTGGTACCTTCGATCCCACTCAGAATAAAACCCAATGCCCTTCCCTGGGCCAGTGAAGTCCTGCATGATCTGGCTCTAGTGCTCCCTTCAACACTGCTGAGCTCCCTATCGGCCCCAGACCCCCCACCTGGACCAGCGTGTTTGAAAGGGAAATAAACCTTTTGCTTGGGTAAGGCACAGCACTTGGGAGACTCATGTTAGAGCCACCTAGCCAACATATTACTCGTACTCTTGGTCTCTGACCTGATATTTAAACCTTCTCCACACTCCTCAAATCTCAGACCTGCCTAGTCATCCGATCCCGCATTCTCAGCAGACAACTTGATCTATATCAGAGAGGAAAGGGGGCCAGCATGTGGGAACTCTCTCTCAGCTTCCACTACGTAACCTTTTTACATGATGTCTGCACCAAGCCTGCTCCTCCCTTCCCTGCTGGGACTCCAGGGGGATGTCCCCCATCCTGTCCTGGCCAGGATTTCCATCAGGGCTTTGGGTCCCATGTTCCCACTTGCCCTTCAGGGAATGAAGATTATCAGTCATCTCTTCTCTTTCACAATTCAACCTCTCCCTCTCAGTTGTGTCCATAGCAGTATTTAAACATGCTTGTGTCTTTCTCATCTTAACGATAAAAAATATGTGTATTGATCTCACCCACCATCCCTTACTCTCAAATGATCTCTTAATCACTTCCCAACAACATTGTTTGAAAGAGTTGTCTAAGGCGCCTGGGTGGCTCAGTTGGTGAACTGTCTGCCTTGGGCTCAGGTCATGATCTCCGGGTCCTGGGACTGGGGCCCACATTGGGCTCCCAGCTCAGCAGGGTGTCTGCGTCTCCCTCTTCCTTGCCCCTCCCCCTGCTTGTGCATGCGCTCTCGCTCTCTCTCTAATAAATAAAATCTTTTTAAAAAATTCATCTACACTTTCTGTTCCTATCTCTTCTGCTAGCATTTACTCTTAAACCCCCAGCCTACCCCCCACCCCCAAAATTACGCCCCAACACTGCACAAGGACTCCCAGTTAACATTTCCAGTGACCTCATGTCAAGGAATCCATTCTTCAACCCCTTGGCCTCAGAGCAGTATTCACCCTTGTTACTCCTTCCTTGAAACTGCCCCCATGACACCACTCCCTCCTGATTTTGTTCTCACCTCTCTTACAATCCCTATTGTATTTCATTTTGAGCAAACTTATGACATGGGACTATTCCTATCTCCATTCTAGAGATAAAGAAATGGAAACCTGAGATGCTAAATAAATTGCCCAAAGTGATACAGGGAACTGAAAGATCTAGGATTGGAGTGCAGCCTGCCAGAGGCCAGAAGCAGGGTCCTGAACCTACGTGTGAGGTTTTGTTCTAGACTCAAACAGCTGGAAGCATGCGGAGTATGAAAATACTGGATTATTTCTTTCCCTACAAAGCAAAGGATGGCGTGTAAGGGAGTAGCAAACTCCTTAGCAAGGGCATTTTGACTATTCACAGGGTGAGGTTTCCAGGATAAACATGGTCAAAGTGCAAAGGAACACAAGACCACATCAAAGGTTATGTCATTATAGCGCAGTGGCTCCCACCTTTGGAAATCCAAGTGGCAGCGTGGAAAGAGACTTGAATTCTGGTTTAGGTTCTGTAGTTAATTACCTATGTGACCCTGGACACTATTTAACCTCTCTGGGCCTCAATTTTCTCGAATGGGATGATCATACCTGCCTTCTCACCTCGCATAGTCTTTGTGAAATTCAAGTGACATCATACAACAGGAGATCTTGGACAAGTAGGAACACACCACTCACATGCAAAGAGAAGCGGTGGGAAAGAGAAACTTGGGGAATCCCCAGTAATGCCTGAGTAATGAATTCCTGTCTCCACCTGTGTCTCCTGGAGAAAGGAGAGTATCCTGAGTTCTGATCCAAAGAGCAAACTGGCCTAGGTCAGTGGTGTCATCAGCCACTCCTTCTCAGACCGGTGGTTCCCCTTCCCCAAACCCAGGTACTGGTGTGGTATCCCATTCCCATTACGGACTGAGCCATGCCCTTGAGGACACAGCTCAGAGTCACTGGAAAGGGGCCGCTCTCACAGAAGCACAGGAATTAGGAAATGTGGAAAGCCAGTGAGAAGAGGAGAGGAGTGAGGTGTGACCCGGAAAGGGGATGTATGCGCCCCCCTCCGCAGCTCAAACTGCACAGCAGGTGTCTGGTTCTACATGCAGAGGACAAGAGTGAGAGCGTGAATGACAACAGTTGTGTGGATGTACCAAGTATTCCTCTAAGTGCTCCACCCAAAAATCCCTAAGGTTAGTGTCATTATTACCCCCCCTTTCCAGATGCAGCCCCTGAGGCATGGGGAAGCTAAGTCCTCTGCCCTGTCCGCCATGATTCCGACCTTCACGGTCTGCTGCAGGACTTGCACGGACCACTTCCATTACCTGACGTGGCCAGAACAAGGGTCTTCCCATTTCCTGGGTTTCCTGCCCTTATCAGAATCCTTCTGCATAATTACAAAACTTACAAAGCCTATCAGAAATGGAGCAAAACCTCCACCGCTTCTCATCCTCAATGTTTCCCTTGCCGGTAACAGCGGGAGAGGAAAAAGAGCTACAGAAACAGAAAATAACTGCAGTGTACAATTTTTTGTTCTCTTCACTTTTGTTGTTGTTGTTGTTCTCTTCCCTTTGTCAGACGAGCTGTTCTTCCCAAAGGGGCTCCTCGAATGATTCTATTCATGGGCCTCTTACCCTTGACTTTACATCTCTTAGTGATTCAGAAACATGGTCCCAGGCAGAGTGGGAGGAAGCGTGACCAAGTGTGTCCACACCCCTGCCCGGGCAGCAGGCGGCGAGCCCTCCTATCAGCCTCCCTGCTCAGCAGAAGGCTTTCACGTGCAGCCATCGAGGGGACCTTGCTTTAAAAATAAGCCCTAGGGGCTAACGACAGAATCTAAATCTATTTCTGATGCCAAGTGAGGGAAAAGCAAATACGTTCGCTCAGTCAGTTATGTTAACACACCCCACAACCTGGGATGAGTGTCTTCCCTGAGTCGGCCTTCCTGAAGAAGCCCACGTACAAATGTTCTACTTCAGAAACACAGGCGCAGGTAAAATGAATCATTCCCACGCTACCCAAGTAAGAAGCAGAGCTCCGCACGGCCACGGCTTCGGACTGGCAAGTCACCTGCGCGCTCCTTTGCTATAATTTTATCACACAGTCATAACGTTTACCAAGGGCGCGTTTAGTTCCAGAGTTTGGGAGGGGGGTCAGGTTGGGCGGAGAGGTAGGAGCCCCGACAGCACTCACTACCACCAAATCTAAAGTCTTCAAAAACAAGAGGATTGTTGTCTGTGAGACAAGTTGAAAAATCAGCTCTGGGGTAACGCAAACCCAGCCTGTGCCTTAAGTCAGAGTAGGTCGCCCCCAGGGTGGCTCCGCCAACCAGCCAGGGAATGGGCGCCTCCTCTCTTGCTGCTGGGGCCAAGCACAAAAGAGGCAGGAATCTCCCCTGCGGTGAGAGGGCTAAACTGAGTCCTCTTGTAAAACTGACTGCTTCACTGTCCCTGGGAAAAGTGTCCTGGAGTCATCAGGGCCTTTGTTCCCGCCCCCCAACCAGGCACCACCACCACCACCACCATCATCATCACGTAGTGACTACTCTTGTGGCTCCAACACGTTTCTACGGCCTCTCCTGTAGCTTCCAGAGAACTTCGAATACGGCAGTCCCCTCACCCGCGGTGTTGCTTTCCACAGGGTCACTCCCCCGAGGTCAGCTGCAGTCCCGAAGCAGAGAGAGGGTCAGAAGTTCGGTAGGAGCCTCACGCTACGTCCTCGTGCCTACGTCACTCACCTCGCTTCCTCTCGGCACGTGGGCATCTCACCGTCTCACATGATCACAAGAAGAAGGGGGAGTACCAGAAGTGGAGGGCACAGGACGGTAAGATACTTAGAGAGACCCCATTCACATCACTTTTATGACGGTATATTGTTATAACCATTCTTTTTTATTATTGGTTATCGCTGTTCATCTCTGACGGTGCCTAATTCAGAAATTATACTTTAGCAAAGGTATGTATTATAGGAAAAAACACAGTATTAGCTGAGGTTTCAGACATCTTGCAGGGCCTCAGAACTCGTCCCCTGGGGGTGAGGGGTGCTACTGCAGACTAGCAGGGCTGGCCCAGGGCCTTAGCGGCTCAGTGCTCCTTCCTCCTGCACCAGGTCATTCAGGTCCCACCCGGGATGACCTACTCTGACTTAAGGCACAGGCTGGGTTTGCGTTACCCCAGAGCTGATTTTTCAACTTGTCTCACAGAAAACAATCCTCTTGTTTTTGAAGACTTTAGATTTGGTGGTAGTGAGTGCTGTCGGGGCTCCTACTTCTCCGCCCAACCTGACCCCCCTCCCAAACTCTGGAACTAAACGCGCCCTTGGTAAACGTTATGACTGTGTGATTGTGAAACTGAAATGCAGGGGTGGAGGGGTCAGGCAGAGGGGAGCAGATAGTTCAGGGCAGAACCATGGAAATGTTGCATGTGGGCCCATGAGCCTGAGGCTGCAGAGGAAGACCTCATATGTTTCCTGACTCCTGATCAAGGGCTTTCCACTTTCTCTAGTCCCGGCTGTCCTTCTGCAGGTGTCAAGGATAATCATAGTGGTGTCCGTGAATAAGAGAACGAGGGGAATCCAACAGACAGTCCCTGGGAGGCAGGACAGGCTGCTAGCGGGGGAGAAACAAGCCCAAGATGATCCCCTTCCTAGAGTGACTCCATTTGCTTTGATCTAACTCTGAGTGTTTTCAACTGAGTTCTGATTCCAAAACATTTACATTCACCAGGAGGAATGAATATAATTACTCCCTTTGTGTCTCAAAAATTGCAAAACTTAGGGGATGTACAACAACCACAGAAGGAATCCAGGAGCTGAGGTGGGGCTGAGGGAGGGAGCCCCGATCTGTAAAACCAGTGTGAGCCTTTTTAGCAGCAGTGATGGGGAAAGTGTGCGGTCTCTGAGCTCCATGATTAAAGCAACTGCAAATTAGTTTCTGCAAAGGTCTTTCCCCTTAAATTGAAAAGCACCGTGTAATGGAATTTCATAGACGCTGCTTTGGAAATGACTTCATACCTCACTCTGTTCAGAGCTGAGAGGTGGTTGCAGGGTGTGAATCGTAAGAGGCTGAGGCTCTCCAAGGGCTGCCCAGCCTTCCTCCCACATCTGCATCTACACAGTGCCGGGCTGCTCACCTCATCCCTTAACCTGGGTCAGGAATTAGTGAACTCAGAGGGCTGGAGTCCCTGCCCCATGATTAGCAGGCTTCTCCTACCCCAAACCAGGCTATCTACCTGCAAACCACGCTTTCTGACCAGAGTCAGGCTCCTGGGGTTGCCAGCTGCAATAAGCCTGGCTCAGGGACACACATTTTAAATAAAAGGCTTTGGAGGACTATGGGGTTTCCGGGCTCTTTAAGATTTCCAAAAGAAACAATGAAGTCAAGGTGACAAAGATTTAATGAATGCCACACCGTTTTTTGTTTTTTTTTTTTCACCGACTACCTTTGCTTTCTTCGGGGCACCCCTCCAAAACATAAAAATCAGATTTCCAAATTGTCAGCAGCTTCACAGTGAATCAAACAGGTTGCGTTTCAGTGTCAAGCCTGATTGACTAATATTTACAGACAGTCCAAATCCTTAATGCATTCATGCAAGGAAAGTGTATTCACACCTACTATGTGCCAAGCTCTGAGAGAGAACAATGGACACAGCTATCAGTCACGGCTCTCATGGTGCTTGCAATCAAACGATGGAGAAAGGATGCTTTCGCATACTTATTCCAACAAATGAAAACTGCAGCTCTGACAATGCTCTAGGTTTGGTGGTGGGTGGTCCTGGGAGAGCCCAGAGAGGGGAAACAGGCCAAGTCAACACATTGGGAAGGTGTCCTGAGGAAGCTGAGAACTAAAAGGAAAAATTAACAACAGAAGAGAGACGGGAAAACCCTCAAGGCCAGAGCCCCACCTGGGCAGGGCTGTGCTGAGGACTGGGGAAAAGGCTAGGATCATTTGGCTTGGTGAGCAAGGAGGAACATGGCACCAGAGGAGCCTGAATAGGGACCAGACCCTGCAGGGCTTTGCAGTACACCAAAGGAGTTTGGTCTTTATTTGAAATGCAAATTGATGCCATGGAGAAGTTGTAAGTGGGAGTGAGGGTGGAAAGACAGTAAGTATCATGC
>PISX010011868.1:0-62991 GCA_004024625.1 Mellivora capensis | reverse complement strand
GGAGATCATATGATAGTTGTCTTTCTCCGATTGACTTATTTCACTAAGCATGATACCCTCTAGTTCCATCCACGTCATTGCAAATGGCAAGATTTCATTTCTTTTGATGGCTGCATAGTATTCCATTGTGTATATATACCACATCTTCTTTATCCATTCATCTGTTGATGGACATCTAGGTTCTTTCCATAGTTTGGCTTTTGTGAACATTGCTGCTATAAACATTCGGGTGCACGTGCCCCTTCAGATCACTACGTTTGTATCTTTAGGGTAAATACCCAGTAATGCAATTGCTGGATCATAGGGTAGTTCTATTTTCAAATTTTTGAGGAATCTCCATGCTGTTTTCCAGAGCAGGTGCACCAGCTTGCATTCCCATTTTTAATGTAAAACAAATGCAGTTTTTCTAATACATATCAGCAGTCAACCCTAGAGTATGATACTTCTTTACCAGCAGTTCTGTGTATGTGTTTAACTGTTTTATTCAGTTGTATCATGTAGATTATAATATCGGAGAGATAGCTACTCAACACAAAATCAACATATATAATGGATGAAATAAGATGTGTCTGAAGGGACTTGGAAGATTAAATGTTAGCCAAGACAGAAATTGAAGAACAAGCAGAATTAGATTGGATGGTCCAATATAGTGCTTCAGAATCACTTGGGGGAGCTTTTAAAAAATGCAGATGTTAAGCATCTGTCTCCTCGGAGATTTTGATCCAGTTGTTCTAGGGTGGGGCATGGGCAGTCCAAACAGGCATGTTTTTAAAGTTTGGATTACGCTAATGTGTAGTCAGGTTGAGAACCATTGTATATAGGGTTTATCTCTTTGTAGTTAGACATTATTGTATAATTTAAAAACATGCTTAAATAAAGGGAAAATGTAAAATCTTTTTAAGAATATACTTTTTTTTTAAGATCTTATTTTTAAGCAATGTCTACACCCAACATGGGGCTTGAACACAATTCTGAGATCAAGAGTCACGAGCTCTGTTGACTGAGCCAACCAGGTGCCCCAAGAGTACACTCTTAAGAATGAAATGATAGTGTAAAGGCAGGGGCTTTTGTTTTGTTTTTAATAATTCTCTTTGGAGGGGCATTAGGGCATTGAGTTATTTTGATTGCTACTTTGTTGTCTCACATTTATTTGTTTTTAATGATTTTATTTATTTGGGATAGAGAGAGAGAGAGCATGGGCAGGGGGAGGGGCAGAAGGAGAGGAAGAAGCAGGTTCCCAGCTGATCCCAGGACCCAAGGATCACTACCTTAGCTGAAGGCAGATTCTTAACTGACTGAGCCACCCAAGCACCACTGTTTTTGCACATTTATTTAATAATGCTTAAGAACCTATTATGTGCTAATCATACAGGCCTTTGTAATGGTGTTAATAATCCCTACTATCTTCTCTAAAAATAAAATAAAAATAGCTTTCCAAAAAAAATATATATTATGCTGCCCTAAGTGCTAGATACTTTTTTTCTTTTTCTCCCCCTTTCTTTAATTTGTAGTGTGCTATTTGTCTACTTTATTCCACCCCCACCCCCAGTGGCAGCCTGGTACACCTGGGTCCACAGCCCCCTCATTTTCCCCATGCTCCTGTGAGACCTACAGCTGCCTGGAAGCCAAGGGGCACCTGTCTTCTTTCTTATTCTTGATTGAATTGAACCCACTTAATAGATGAAATGGCCAGATCAGGGCCTTTGCTGTATTTATATTATAAAAGGAACATTTTACTGCTTAGTCTTTTTCCACTGGCACAGTGTGCTTGTTTGAGAAAAAAATAAGTCATACAGCTTATTGAAATAAAACATGTCATTAATTCCAAAGATAATGCAAGAGTATATGCATTTGCTGAAAAGAGCATATGAAACCATATCCTGCTTAATTAATTTCCCAGGAAATTAAAGGAGATAGCATAAATTTATTTGCCTTACCTAGAATTGAACAAAAATGTGGAACTTACAAGAGAGCTTGAAGCCTTTAACCTTGGGTACTTCACTTGCTTTGAAGGATGATAACTTGGAAGACTGAAGGGCCCATAGTGGTGCATTCAGTCAGCATTCAATTGCAAAAGATAGAAAATACTCCAGACTCTGGGCTGGGCTGCTAGGAATGACTTCTGTAACAAGATTTGAACTGGTGTGCCAAAAGCACTACCTTTGTCACAGTCAGCAAAGGTATTAGAATTGGGAGGCCAGAGTGGAACTGTTAGTTTTAGGAACATACCACTTCAACAACAAAAACAACTTGATTCAAAAATGGGCAAAGGACATGTATAGACATTTCTCTAAAGAAGATACACAGATGTGTAGTAAGCACATAAAAAATGCTCAACATCACTAATCATTATGGAAATCAGATAAAAAACCACAATGAGGGACGCCTGGGTGGCTCAGTTCCGCTCAGGTCATGATCCCAGCATGGTGGGATCAAGTCCCACATTGGGCTCCTTGCTTGGCAGGGAGCCTGCTTCAACCTCTGCCTCTGCCTGCCACTCTGTCTGCCTGTGTGCGCTCTCTCTCTCTCTCTCTCTCTCTGACAAATAAATAAATAAGATCTTTAAAAAAAAAAACAAAACACAATGAGCTATCACTTTACATCCATTAGGATGACTATTGTTAAAAAAAGAAACAAATAGCAAGTGTTGGCGAGAATATAGAAGAATTGGAACACTTGTACATTGTTGGTGCAAATGTAAAATGGTACAGCTGTTTTGCAAAATGTTACGGTGATTTCCTGAAAAAAGTAAACAGAATTACCAAATGGCCCAGAAATTCTACTTCTGGGTATATACCCAAAAGAAGTGAAAATAGGACTTGAACAGATATTTGTACACCCACTTTTATAGGACCATTATTCAGTATAGCCGAAAGTTGAAAGCAACCCATGTATGTTGATGGATGAGTGGATCAACAAAATGTGATATATGCATAACAATGAAATACTATTCAACCTTCAAAAAGGAAGGAAATTCTGTCACATGTTACAACATGGGTAAACCTCAAAGACATTATGCCAAGAAAAATAAGCCAGATACAAAAAGACAAATGTTGTGATTCCACTTTTATGAGGTACCTAGTATAACCTAATCTGTAGAAACAGAAAGTAGACTGGTGGTTGTTGCAGGGTGAGGGAAGAGGGGATGATGGGAGTTATTGTTTAATGAACACAAAGGTTTCTTTTAGTATGATGAAAAGTTCTGGAAGTGGATGCACTTCCATGTGAATGAACTTAATACCACTGAACTGTATACTTAAAAATGGTTAAAATCACAAGTTTTATGTATAATTTAACAAACACAAACAAATCAACATACCATCATATCTATGATCCAGGTGTTAGAAAGCCAGTATTACTGTTTCACAACTTCAACTGCTTCCTTGCACTCAACAGTTAGTGACTAAAAGCTGGAGAATTACACACATACACACACACACACACAACACCAACATTTTTGTAGTCTTGTCTTGTCTTGTGAATAGCCAAAACTTCAGGGAAATGGCTCCCACTTCACTTTCTGCTTTCTGTATCAGAAGCACATCAGAGCTTCTACTTGGCTGAACCTAATTCATATTTAGAATCCCAGTTGCAAGAGATCCTGGAGAATAATTCTTAGCTTTTCAAACTCTGTAGTAGCAGAAAACAACTAGAGGGAGATTAGAAAAGATAGTGCCAAGTACATATTTGTTGCGGATATTGAGTCACTGATGATTCACAGAATATAATGCTCCAAAAGGAGCATTGGTTAAGTAGTTTTCAGTGGTGACCAGATTGTTCTGCAGCTGCTGGTACAAAGGTAGGGTGGAGCACAACAAATGGTATCAACAAGGAGGAGTAGGGAAAGAGTTCATTGATATTCATTATCTCCTTTTGCTGTTCTGGACTGGTTATACTCAGTTTGTCAGAACTAAGATGCAGTATTTGCCATTTTAATACAGTAGAACACAACTGAGTTATTATTGTGGAGAGATTTGGGCCACTCTAATGGGATGCCTTAGAGGCTCATTAATTATAGAATAGCTATGCTACTATTAAGAAATAGCAGATTTTAGGTTCTTAGGATAAGCTTTTTTCATTTTCTTAAGTATGGAGATAAGGTCATCATAGGAAATGTACTGAGGTCTTTTACTCTCAGGCTGGTGAAATCTCTAGTATGAACTAAATTTGGAGAGAAAAGAAACATGCTCGTAAATAAAAGAGGTGGGTGCTGAAAATTGCATTTTTTAATAGTTTTCAAAAATTTCTAACCAGAGTCCACCCATAAGATAAGATATCTTTTTTTCCACTCTATAAAGAAAGATCAGCTCTTTTTGTTTATCTGTTATCTAGGACTTGAAACTGTTTGACTAATGCTTATTAATAGTGAGATTCTGCAGGAGTGGACTATTTATTCTCAGTGCCTTGATAGTAAAGTACTTTGATAATTTCTTAGTAGCTCATGATTTCAGAATAAACTTTAAAATTTTATCTCAAATTGGAATGTTTCCTTTATACATACTACTTAACATTTTGGATAAGTATGAGCTTTGCATGCAGTGCTTTTTAATGTGAATCAAGCTTTAATGATATTAGTATGTAAACACCAGATTTTTTGATACAGTTACTCCACTCCTAGAAATCTTTTTTTTTTTTTTTAAAGATTTTATTTATTTATTTGACAGAGAGAGACCCAACGAGAGAGGGAACACAAGCAGGGGGAGTGGAAGAGGAAGAATTGGGCTTCCCGCTGAGCAAGGAGCCCAATGTGGGGCTTGATCCCAGAACCCTGGGATCATGACCTGAGCCAAAGGCAGACCCTTAATGACTGAGCCACCCAGGCACCCCTCCACTGCTAGAAATCTTATGTCAGACTCTGCAGTACTATTTGTAACAGTAATAAAATTGTGAACAATTGCCAAAAACGAAGAAATGAACAAACTATTTTATAGCCATAGAATAGAATGTCCTTTTCAAAAGATAATTTAATAATATTAGGTCAGATTCTTGTAATAATGTTAAGTAAAATGAGATAGATTTATCTGTGGTATGATTTCTCTTTACAGAAAATTCTGTGTGAGAGAGGTATATAACAAATTACAAGCAATAGTTCTCAAAGGTAATTTAAAAATTTTAAATGTTCTTCATGACTATATTGGTTTTATGTATTTTCTCTTTTTATTATAGAAATATATTGCTATAAAAGATTTAAACAGTGCAGAAATTTGCAGACTAAAAACTATAAAAGTCCTTCAGTCTCCTGCCTAGACAAATGAGGTCCAATTTATCAACTTCTTCTTTTATGGATTTTGCTTTTGGTATCATAGCTAAGAAATTTTGATCTAACCTAAGATCAGAAGGACTTTCTCTTATGTTTTCTTCTAGATGTTTTCTAGTTTTAGAGTTTATATTTGATCTGTGATCCATTTGGAGTTAATTTTTGTATGTGGTGAGAGATATGGATTGATTATTTTTGCATATGGATATCCATTTTTTTTCCAATACTATTTGATGAAGGCTGTTCTTCATTAAATTGCCTTTGCATATTTGTAGAAAATCAGTTATCTATCTGTGTAAGTCTGTTTCCAGATTTCCCATTCTGTTCCATTTGTTTATCTTTATGCCACTACCCCTTTGTCTTGATTTAATGTAGTATGATAGACGGAATTCTAAAATGACCTTTAATGACTGTTGTATAATAATGGAAGGGACCTGTAAATATGATGGTCTATCAGTGCTGTAATTAGATTATGTTATATGGTGCAGTTGACCGAGAAACAGATTATTCTTGGTGGACCTGACTTAATCAGGCAAGTCCTAAAGAAGGAATGTGCTTTTTCTGGAGAGATTCCAGGCACAAGGGGAATTCAGTACAGGAGAAGCTGCTGGTTTTCAAAATGAGAAGAGGCCACCTAGCAAGAAATGCAGGTGCCACTAAGTTTATGGTAATTTGCCACATAGCAGTAGAAAATAATTATTGTACGATAATGAAATCAGCTGATTTTGTTCTTTTTTTTTTAAAGATTCATTTATTTGAGAGAGACAGAACTTGTGCATGCATCTGCACAGGAAGAGGGGCAGAGGGTGAGGGGGAGAGAGAGAGACAATCTCAAGCAGATTGCCTGCTGAGCACAAAGCTGACTTGGGGCTCAATCTCATGACCTTGCGATCATGACTTGAGCTGAAATCAAGAGTCAGGCACTTAACAAGACTGAGCCACCCAGGTGCCCCCAATTTTTTTCTTTTTCAAAGCTGTTTTGGGTTATTCTGGATCTTCTGCATTTCCATATGAGCTTTTGTGAAATCAGTTTATGAATATCTACAAAAATGCCAGGATTTTTATTGGAATTGCATTGATTCTATAGATCAAATTAAAGAAGAATTGACATCTTGGGGCGCCTGGGTAGCTCAGTGGGTTGGGCCACTGCCTGCGGCTCGGGTCGTTATCTCAGGGTCCTGGGATCAAGTCCCGCATCAGGCTCTCTGCTTGGTGGGGAGCCTGCTTCCCTCTCTCTCTCTCTCTCTCTCTGCCTGCCTCTCTGCCTACTTGTGATCTCTCTCTGTCAAATAAATAAATAAAATCTTAAAAAAAAGAATTGACATCTTAAAAATACTGAATCTTCTGACCATTCCATCTCTCACTGTTTATTTAGATCTTTAATTTCTCTTAGTAATGTTTTATAGGTTTTAGTGTACACGTCTTTCCCATGTTTGGTCAGATTTATCCTTGAATATTTGATAGTTTTTGATGCTATTATAAATGGTATTTTATAAATTTCAGTTTTTGATTTTTTATTACTAGTATATAGAAATACAGTTGATTTTTGTATGTTGATTTTATATGCAGCAATCTTGCTAAACTTACTAGTTCTAGTCAGTTTTTTGGTGTATGTGTGAATTCCATTGAATTTCCTACATAAATAATCATATTGTTTGTAAATTCTGCAAATTGTGAATTTTATTTCTTACTTTCTAATCTGTATGGCTTTTATTTCTTTTTCTTGCCTTGTTCTACTGAGCAGAATGTCCATTGCTTTATAGTAATGGTAAGAGTGGATAGTCTTGCCTGGTGACTGATAGTAGAGGAAAGCAGTCTTTCATCATTAAGTACAATGTTAGCTATAGTTTTTCAAAGGTGCCCTTTATCAAGTTGATGAAGCTTCTCTCTATTTTTAGTTTGGTGAGAGGTTTTTTTTTGTTTTGTTTTGTTTTGTTTAAGATTTTATTTATTTATTTGACACAGAGAGAGGGATCACAAGAAGGCAGAGAGACAAGCCGGGGGTGTGGGGGGAGTAGGCTCCCTGGTGAGCAGAGAGCCTGATTCGGGGCTTGATCCCAGGACCCTGAGATCATGACCTGATTTAAGCAGAGGCTTAACCCACTGAGCCACCCAGGTGCCCCTTGATGAGTGTTTTTATCAGGAATGAATATTGGATTTTGTCATATGCTTTTTTAGTGTCCTTTTCTTTAAAAAAAAAAAAAAAGACTTTATTTTTAAGTCATCTCTGCCCCTGACGTGGAGCTCAAACCATGACCGTGAGATCCAGAGTCACATGTTCTTCCAACTGAGCCAGCTGGGAACCCCAAATTTTTTTAAGTGTCTTTTGAGATAACCTTGTGATTTCCCTGTTTTAGCTTATTTATATGTGAATTATTTCAATTTTCAAGTGTTAAACTAACTGCATTCCTGGGATAAATACCACTTGGTTATGATGTATTAGTTCTTCTTTAAATATTGTTGGATTTGATTGCAGAAGATTTGTTTTAAATTTTTGTATCTGTGTTTTTAAAGAATTATCAGGCTATAGTTTTATTTTCTTGGGCTGTTGTTGCCTGATTTTGGTATCAGGGTAATACTGGCCTCATGAAATGAATTCAGAAATATTCTCTCCTTGGGGCACCTGAGTGACTCAGTCAGTTAAAAATCTGACTCTTGATTGTGGCTTAGGTCATGATCTCAGGGTGGTAAAATCAGTCCCCATGTTAGGATTCTCTTTCCCTCAACCTCTGGCTCCCTTCCCCTTCCTCAAAGAAAAAAAGGAAGAAAGAAAGAGATTGGTTCTCTTCGTTTTTGGAAGAAAGGAAAAAATTATCTTTTCTTGTGTTTCATTTTGAATAATTCCTATTGTGTGTCTTCAAGTTATTCTTCTTCTTACAGATAAGAATCAGCCTTGAATTCCGTCCAGCATATTTTTCTTTTTTCTTTTCTTTTCTTTTCTTTTCTTTTCTTTTCTTTATTTATTTGACAGAGAGAGAGGGAACACAAGCAGGGGGAGTGGGAAAGGGAGAAGCAGGCTTCCAGTGGAGCCCGACATGGGCCTCAATTCCAGGACACTGGCTGTGATCGTGACCTGAGCCGAAGGCAGATGTTCAATGACTGAACCACCCAGGTGCCCAGCATATTTTTCATTACATATATTGTAATTTCATTTTTAGAAGGTTGAATTGAGTGTTCTTTGTGTCCATGTCTCTAATTTTTTGAACATATGTAATAGAATTCTTATAACTTAGTTAATTTCTTTGCTAATTCTATTATCTGTATCAGTTTTGGGTCAATTTTGGCTGATTGTTTGCTATTCATTATAGGTGAATTTTCTTACTTTACATGTCTGGTAATCTTTGATTGGATGCCAGACATTATGGATTTTATCTGTTGTATTCCTAATACTTTTGTATTCCTAACAATATTCTTGAGTTTTATTGTGGGAAATAGTTAAATTACTGCAAAACAATTTGATCCTTTTGGATCTTGCCTTTAAGATTTGTTTGGCTGGGGACGCCTGGGTGGCTCAGTTGGTTGGACGACTGCCTTCGGCTCAGGTCATGATTCTGGAGACCCGGGATAGAGTCCCGCATCAGGCTCCCAGCTCCACGGGGAGTTTGCTTCTCCCTCTGACCTTCTCCTCGCTCATGCTCTCTCACTGCCTCTCTCTCAAATAAATAAATAAAATCTTAAAAAAAAAAAAAAAGATTTGTTTGGCTGGACCAGAGGCACATTCATTCTAATGCAGGGTTTCTCAATATCAACACTATAACATTTTGGATCAGTTTATTTTTTGTAGTGAAGGGCTATATTGTGCTTTGTAAAATGTTTAAAAACATCCCTAGCCTTTACCTTTTAGGTGCCCCCACCCCCCCGTCATGACAACCAAAAATGTTTTCAGAAATTGCCAGGAATAACTACTGCTTTAGGATTAATTTTGTCTCAATACTATGGTAAGATCTTCCTGTTTGCTTTACCCAATGCCCCATGGATTGTGAGGGGTTTTTTTTGTTTGTTTTTGTTTTTGTTTTTGGTCTGGCTATTTGGGGTAGGCACTTTTACTGGTCTTATGTATATACTGTATGTTGTTCCTCCTAATCATTCTGGGTGGTTCTTTTTTCTGTCCTGTTTTGTTTCCTCATGTATATGTGATGATCAGTATTCAGCTACATGTTTAAGGGCAAGTCTGCAGATCTCCAGGGTCTGTTTTAGTCTTTTTGGGTTACTATAACAAAATGACTGTAGACTGAGTATCTTAAACAAAACACAGTTTTGGAGGTTGAGGAGTCCAACCTCAAAGCCTAGAAGATTTGGTGTCTGGAGAGAGCCCACCTCCTGCTTCATAATCAGTCATCTTCTAGCTTTGTCTTTAGATGATGGAAGGGGTGATGAACTCTCTGAGATATCTCTTATAAGGGAACTAATCCCATTTATGGGGGTTCTGCCTCATGACCTAATCATCTCCTAATTGTGGGCTAGGATTTCAATATATGAATTTTGGGGAGACACAAACATTCAGTCCATAACAAGTTCTCTCTGTGCACCTTTCTCCTCTCCAGTATTCTGTTTCATGAACACTAGCCACCTGGATCTACCCAGCTGTCAGCTCCATCGCCTCAACTCAGCAAGTCTGCCAGGACTCACCCATTTGGGTCCTGTGCCACACATCACTTAGAAACTCTCAAGGCAGTAAGCTGGGGCAGTAGGGCTCACTTTGTTTCACATCTCTCAGGGATCTTTTTTGTCTGATGCCCAGTGTCTTGAAGCTAGATCCCCCCCCCCCCGATATATTTTGTCTATTATTTGGTTGTTTGAGGTACGAGAGCAAATTAGTCCCTCTTATTATATCTTGGTCAGAAACAGAGTCTCTTTAACTGATAATTTATTCATATTAATTATTGATTAAAGTTGAAAGTGTTCTGGGGTGCCTTGGTGGCTCAGTCGGTTAAGCATCTGGCTCTTGATTTTGGCTCAGGTCATAATCTCAGAGTCTTGAGATAGAGTTCTGCATCAGGCTCTACGCTGGCCCTGGCACTTGCTTGGGATTCTCTCTTTCCCTCTCCCTCTGCCCAACCCCCCCACCCAAAAAAAGCTGAAAATGTTCTTAAAAACTTATTAACCTAATTTCTTCATTTTTTGGATTAGTATGAAACTTACAGCTGCCATATGTTTGTTCAAAGTCTCCTGTTTCGTGTAGTTTCTATGGCACAACATAAATTTTAAATTGGCCCTAAAGCCTTTTATTATCTTTTTAATATACCTCTTTAGAGCAGGTTTCACAGTGTTAGCTAAATATGCGTCTCTAACTATATGTAGTAGCATACAATTAAAGGACATGTCCTGACTTGATGAAGCACTTTAGTGGAGTGTGTCATGTTTTTAGGGCATTGCCACAGCAGGCTCAAAGACTTCCAGAAGGCTTCCTTGTGTAACTCATATTTTCTAACAGCTAAACCACCAGTTTCAAAGCCTATTAGCCTGATTGAGGGTATAGAGAACAGGTGATATAAGACAGGAAAAAAAGCTATGAGAGAGAAGATCATTTTGAGCAATGTATGAGACAAAACCATACTGAAGGATCATGCTACAAGGATGGGAGTGACTTGGAACCCATTGGTGGTAAGCTGTTTAAGAAAGGAGAAAGCCAGCAGAATAGAAAATAAAATGACAGAAGAAATCTGGCCTTTTTGTGTGTGGGATGAGCTTCCCAAATGTGCTACATTGTAACTGCTACAGAGTTTGTAGCATGTGCTTGTTGGATATTCAAAGATGAAGTAATTTATTCAGAGCATATCTTGGAAAAAAGATGCATGTAGTGGGTGGGATGAAACCATCTGGGTATATATATGAACTAAAATAGCAAAATGATATTTTAATGGAATTTTATATATATGTAATAACTTATACTAAATGATATACATTGATGTGTATAAAATTCAGTGTTAAACTGCATAAAATGTGTAATTCCTTGGCCTTAGGGATGGTGTTGTAGCTAAAAAAAGCTGAGTAAGAGAGAGTTCTAATAGCTCTACAGTATATAAGAATTAGCCTTCTAAAACGTACAGATACTTACAGGTGGATGTGCTGTTAATTTCCTAAGACTGAAAAACCGTTGTGGATTGATAAAATGAAAAACTCTGGAAACAAAATTTGATTTAAGGCTTCCAAAAACTAGGATATTGTTTTTTAGGAATTAAGGAATATTTAGTGAGTATTTCTTGCTGGCTGAATATTTCTGATGATGTAAGTGGTGCTCATGTAGTTAAGTAACTTCCTTTTTTAATTGATTATGAGTCTTCATGGCAAAAGTTTGTGTGGATAGGGGAAGAATAGGACAGTAGCAGTTTTTACTTTTCTCAGCATAAGTAAGCATAGAAGGTTTTTCTTAGCCAAATATGCATGTTATAAGGAAATGATAAACACCAAAATCAAGAATTATTTCATCTGGGAAGGGGAGGAAGGGGATGATACCAGAGAGGGACATTCACTTGTATTGTATTGATGTTTTTAAAACAAACTTTTAAAATACAGTTTAACATAGAGAAAAGTGTAGACCATAAGTATACAGCTTCTTGAATTTTTACAAAGTGAACATACCTGTATACTGATACCCAGATTAAGAAACAGAGCATCTGTTTAATTGGAATTATTGGAATTATTTTATATTTTTTCAAGCGGGGTAATGGGCACATGGGTATTTCTTGCATCATTCTTTGCTGTTGTTGTTGTTATGCTTTGAAGTTTGCCTACTGTGTTTTTTAAAGAATCATTTCAGAAGGAAAGAGGATCTTTAGAAATCTGAGAAATGTCAGAAAACCCACATGCTTTAGTAATTGAGAAAAGTACTTTAGGGAAATAGGGTTTGTTTGTTTTTTTTATGTAGGCCTTTGTCTCCTGTGTATCTTACAAACCTTATACAGATCCAAGTTACTGAAAGTTTTAAAATGGAAAAAGAATATAAACAGAACTGTATGGATCAAAGTAGTAAAAATTATTAGTACTTTTTGAAAGTTTGGGTCTTCAAATTTGTGAGTACATCAAAATGACAGTTTTCTTTTAAAAATTTTGTCATTGAAAGCTCAGTGGTAGTTTAAGAAGGAAATTGCTTAATCAGTTCTATAATGGTATATTCAAGGTGTAGATAGAAGGAACTGAGCTATTAGGATACTTACAGATATTTATATCTCGTTTATAGGCTTTATATCTGTTGTAGAAATTGTTATTGTATAGTGGATAGAAATATGTTTAAGGAGTTTCCTAAAACTAGTTCTCTTTCTGCCTTTGTGTTGTTTTTGTTTTTGTTTTCTCATTTTGAAGAGGTGGGAGATACTTAATCAAACATGAAGATTTCAGAAATTTGGTTTATTTTTATGTATCACATATCTTTCTTTATCTCATGACATAGGATTTTTCTCAATTATTCTCAACAGTAGGCTTTTTCTAATTAAGTTATGGTTGCTATGGTATGGAAAGGCCATTTTTGTAAAGTAACTTTTTGTAAAAATGTTTAGTCATTAGCCTTCCTTCTGCTGTTGGGTTTATATGCATAAAATTATTAGAATGTTAATCTACTGAAAACCAATCACTGAGTAATTTTCATTCCTTTTACTCTCTTCTAGAAGCCAATAGATCAATGTAAATAAATTGTTGTTTCTGGTATGTTTGCATGTTTTTGGTCTTAATGGAGTTGTTAGGACACACTGAAGATTTTGTTTTGTTTTCCTGTTTTCCCTGGACAGGCAGTGGAGGAGGAAATGGCTGTTCCTAATCACCTTTGCATTCGTCGCTGGACTACCAAGCATGTAGCTGTTTGGCTGAAGGATGAAGGCTTTTTTGAATATGTGGACATTTTATGTAATAAGCATCGACTTGATGGAATCACATTATTAACATTGACTGAATATGATCTCCGGTCTCCTCCTCTGGAGATCAAAATCTTAGGGGACATTAAAAGGTTAATGCTTTCAGTCCGAAAATTGCAGAAAATACATATTGATGTTTTAGAAGAAATGGGATACAACAGTGACAGTCCCATGGGTTCCATGACACCTTTCATTAGTGCTCTTCAGAGCGCAGAGTGGCTCTGTAATGGGGAGCCTTCACATGACTGTGATGGACCCATCACTGATTTGAATTCTGATCAGTACCAATACATGAATGGTAAAAACAAACATTCTATAAGAAGATTGGACCCAGAGTACTGGAAGACCATATTGAGTTGTATATATGTTTTTATAGTATTTGGGTTTACATCTTTCATTATGGTTATAGTCCACGAGCGAGTGCCTGATATGCAGACCTACCCACCACTCCCAGATATCTTCTTAGACAGGTAAGTTTTATTTCTAGTTGCCAAGTTTGTAGAAAGTTGCTATAACACAGTGATATAATGTATTTATGATAATTATGTTTTTTATTATTATTTTGGTTGATGCACACTTTGTTTGCTTTATCTGGTAATATATACGAATATACTTTGAAATTGCCTTCTTGTCCTGGAGTAAATTAGACATTAAGCCTGTGTGAGTGGGAAAGGTCACTGCTTTTTTTTTTTTGTACCTATATCATAGCTTGTTGGGCACTTGAGATTGTAAAAGGGTTTCGTGGAATGTTGTCTGTAATAAATGAAATTTGGTTACCTTTTTTTTTTTTATGATGAACGGGGTTCAGCTTTTCCAAAAGTAGGGGAAGGACTCCTGTATTACCAAATAAATTGGAATTACCACAAATAGTACAAACTGATTCATTGATAGTATCTTGTTTTTATGAAATGCTGAGTGCATAATAAAGAATACAGTAGTATATGCATATGAAAAATAAGAATAGAACAAATTTCAAAACTGTTAGTTTTTATATTTGATTTTTTTAAAGCTTTTATAGTTTGTAGAGCTTTCTTGTTTGTTTTTATAAACTGTTTTACCCTTCTGAAAGTGCCTTGTAGTATATGTTTTTTAAAATGAAATGAATCAGTGTATCCATATTTCAATGTCAGAATGACAAACATACCACATTTTGTTCCTCTCAAACCCTAACTAAAAATATAGTAAAGAGGTTTTTGTTTGTTTAAGTGGAAAGCCTACAAAGATAGGGCAGATAAGAGGAAAAAGCAGTCATACATTTTTGGAAGTTTGAAAATAGATGTTTGAGTGGCAACTAACAGATTTAAAATAACTTAATTCTAAAACAGCAGTTAGGAAAACAGAACCAACCCAATCTGTGTTGCAGATTTCTCAAAGTTCTGGATATTTCAGGTAAAAGGGTGGTGCTAAATACGAAGAATCTAGTGAAACTGTTTAAGAAGCTGTTAGATCCCTATATCTCCTCCTCTATTCCATACAGTTTTCCCAACTATAAACAAAAGAACCTAAGGAAGTAAGGAAGAAAGCATGTGGCTATCTGGGGAAAGAGTATTCTAGGCAGAGGAAACAAGGTACAAAAAATCTTGAATTGGTAGTATCCTTAGCATGTTCAAGAAACAGTAGGTGAGAGATGGAGAGAACGGTTGGAGATAAAGCCTGAGAGGAGACAGGAGTCTAGATTGTATAGTGACTTGAAGACTGTTTTATGGACTTCTGCTTTCATTCTGAATGAAAAGGGAAGCCATTAGAAAGTATTTAGAAGAGTACCGTGATCTAACTTCCATTTTAAAAGGTACCTATTGGGGCGCCTGGGTGGCTCAGTCGTTAGGTGACTGCCTTCAGCTCCGGTCATGATCCCGGAGTCCTGGGATCAAGCCCCGCATCGGGCCCCCTGCTCTGCAGGAAGCCTGCTTTTCCCTCTCCCACTCCCCCTGCTTGTGTTCCTTCTCCGCTGTGTATCTCTCTGTTAAATAAATAAATAAAATCTTAAAAAAAAAATAAAAGGTAACTATAGTTGTTGTATTGAGAATAGCCTGGGTGTGGGTGTGGGAAAGCAGGGATTAAATTAATTGAATTCATCTAGACAGAAATGAGGTGAATTGGATGAGAATAATAGTGGGAGAGATGGTGTGAAAGAGTCAAGTTCTATTCATATATTTAGAAAGCACTGACAAGATTTGCTGATGCATTTGCATGTAAGGTGTAAGAAAAAGAAAAAAGTCAAGGATTACTCTTGAGATTTTTGACCTGAGCATCTGGGTTGGAGTTGCCCTTTACAGAGATGGGAAGACTATGGAAGGAGCTGAGTTGGAGAGAAAAAATAAGGATTTGGTTTTCGACATGTCAAATTTGAGATGTCTTTTACACAAGATCAGATGTCACATAAGAGACAGCAAGATAAGCTGGAGTTCAGAGAGATACAGGCTGAAATTCGGAAGTTGCCAGAATAGCTAAAGCCATGATGTGAGATAAAGTATTCTAGGGAATGAGTTTGGAAGAGGAAAGAAGATTCAAGATGGAGCCCAAGAACAGTGTAATGGAAGTCTTAGAAGTAAGGCAAAACCAGCAAAGACAACTGAAAGTGTTAGGGTAGAAAGAAACTAGTATTCTGGAAACAGACTTAAAAAAAAAAAAAAAAGTAAGAGGGCAGGAATAATTAAAAATTAACTGTGTCAAGTTCTGCTGAGGGATCAAGTAAAGTGGATAATTGATGACTGGATTTAGCAAAGTGTTGGTCATCTGTGACCTTTACAAGAGTCAGTAAGAACAAAAGCTAATTGTTAGGGGGTGCCTGGGTGGCTCAGTGGATTAAAGCCTCTGCCTTCAGCTCCGGTCATGATCCCAGGTCCTGGAATTGGGCCCCACATCGGGCTCTCTGCTCATTGGCGAGCCTGCTTCCCCCCTCTCACTCGGCCTGCCTCTCTGCCTACTTGTGGTCTCTCTCTGTCAAATAAATAGAATCTTAAGAAAAAAAAAAAAAGCTAATTGTTAGGATTCAGAAGAGAATAGGAGACTTTCTGGAGCTTACCTAAAGATATATATCCACAAATATGAAACATTATATGTACAAATTTATTCATGTGACATTATTTGTAGTAATTGTAAATATTAGAAATTTAAATGCTTATCCATGGAAAACTGATTGAATATACTATAGTACGTCTATATACAGAGTACTATTTTATCAAAGAAGAGTGAGGAAGATTTCTAAGAACTGATATGAACTGGTTTTAAGTGTGGGGCAAGGAAAGTATAAAATGAGTAAAATAGCTCTTGTTCCATAAACCATGGGAGTGCATAAAACCAATGAAAGCATGTCAAAAGAGTGTACGAGTCAGCTTGAAGGGGCTTGCACTGAGCAAACTGGGACAGTTGGAACATCAAAAACATAATTATGGTAATGGATTCTAATATATTAAGAGAGTCTGTGAATCCATTGTGATAAAAAATGGTGGGGTGAGAGGGGATATTCTTCAAGAATAATATGAATAAACGTAGATGGCCTATTTTGTAACATCCAACCTCTTAATTGATTCAGGCAAGTCATCAGTTGATGCTAAAATCATTAGGTGAAAGGTCAAGGATGTTCACATAATCTGAAAATACCTCACATATTACTTAATTATAGGGAGAATAAGTTACCTTGATGATGGCATGATCTGACACGCATCGTTTTAATCAAATGAACAAATATAGCATTGCTGTGGGACAGAGTAACATTATGTGCATTGGATGTGATGTTAATCATCTATAATCTTGCCTCTCCCAAAATATAACCTGGATCTAATCATGAGGAAATTATCAGACAAATCCAGAACATGGAATAGTTCTGAGGCTGAGGTTCAATATAGACTATATAACCAAGGCGTAGTGGGAGAAAGGAGGAAGACTGGCCTGGAAGAAAAATGAGGATCTTATTTTTAAAGTTTCCAGTTCAGTGGTTTTTAGTATATTTACAATTGTGCAACATCACCACTAATTCCAGGACATTTTCATCACCCCAGAGAGAGATCCCTGTCCATTATCAGTCCTATTCCATTCCCTCCTCCCTCCATTCCCTGGCAACCACTAATCTATTTTCTGTATCTGTCGATTTGTCTGTTCTGGACATTTCATGTAACTGGAATTATAAAAGAAAAGGTGGCCTTTTCTTGTGATTAGCTTCTTTTTTTTTTTTTTTTAAGATTTTATTTATTTATTTGACACAGAGAGAGAGATCACAAGTAGGCAGAGAGTCAGGCAGAGAGAGAAGAGAAAGCCGCTCCCTGCCAAGCAGAGAGCCTGATGCGGGGTTTGATCCCAGTACCCTGAGATCATGACCTGAGCTGAAGGCAGAGGCTTAACCCCCTGATCCACCCAGGTGCCCCTGATTGGCTTCTTTGATTTAGCATAATGTCTTTAAGATTCATACATACAGTAGTATGTATCAGTAGTTCATTCCTCTTTATTACAGAATAATACTCCATTGTATGGATATACTACATTTGTTTATCTGTTCATCAGTTGATGAATGGTTGTTCATTTTTTTGTTATTATGAATAATGTTGCTTATGAACATGTATGTACAAGATTTTGTTTAGACCTGTATGTGATTTTCAGTTTGCAATGGCCATTTGAAGCCAAATTTTGCCTTTTTGTAGTGCCTCCCACTACAGATCTTTATGCTCTTAAGCATGTAACCTTTATTCTTAGGAGAATGGTAGCAGGTAGTGTGAGTGTTCTTCCTTATGTACTTTCAGATCTCTTTTTCATTTTCTTGCACACGGATACTCCCAACATCCAGCAAATGTGTCTTTGTTGAAGAGCTGCTTCTGAGCTCTTGAACACATTTTATATGCTTGGAAAGAAAGGCAGACATGCTTAGGACTTTATATCCCACCAGCAACAGCCCTTAACCAATGACTTGATGAGATGAGGTATACATATTTTATTTCTCTTCACTCTAATTGGGACAACTTTTAGGTCAGACCTATACTGTCTTTTAAATTCCACACAGGATTGAGCCATATTTAACCCTTGCCATAGTTACTCCACAAGGCTTTGTTTAATGTCTCACCCTTGCCTTGCTTACTTGCTTTCCTGATCTCATTTCCTCACCACACTAAGGTTTCTCTTGGGAACATTCCTATTCATTTTCACACTGATCTTTGTTTCAGAGTCTGCATCTAAAACTTATGTCAACAATCCCAAGAACTTTAGCACATCATAAGTAGAAATTTAGAAGGAGAAAGGGATGCCTCTATAGGCAGGTCCACTTAACAACAGTGAGAGGGGTTAGCTGATAGCCATAGTAACAAGGGAAGAACCAGAAGCACTATGAAAAGCAAACATAACTAAATGAAAAACTAGTCTAGAGCTTAACCTTCATTCCTCAGTAGTCCCTGAAGTCATTACCACGTTCAGTGCAATAATCAGTGTTCACAATCATGACTAAATTACCAAAGAAAGTTAAATTTTTATCCAGAAAAAAGAGGCATATCCATGTGTAATGCATTTTAGAAAATTTTGCATCAAAACAAATATGAGATATTGAATAAACATTTCCTTACAAGACTTCACTAAAATGACAGTAAAAGGAGATGAGGGGGAACCCTACAATCCCATGAAGGCAAAAACAGTGATAATGCTGAAAGTTTGGAAAGTAGAATGCTGAGTCCCTATTGTAAAATTGGGAATGGAGACTAGCAGTGTCCAAGAGGTGAGTTTATTTGTATTTCAGAGCTCCAGAAAAACTCTCAAAACAGGTGGCACCAGGCATCTTTCATAGCCAGGTACAGATAAATATGGGAGAGTTGGTTGAAAAGCAAGTTATGAAGCTTTTAGACCTCTATTCCAACAGAAGATAGGTGGAATATTCTCCAGACCAGTTAAATGTGAGGGACTCTGGGATACCATGCCTTGATGGTGTTTTCAGTATGTTTTCAAGGTGGTTACTATAAATTTATATACTGAGATCACTGAGACTTCTAGCTCCCTTCCTTAAGTAGCTAGACTTCCCATCCCTACTTCCACCCGGAGCCAGTTCTCTAAGCAGAAAACAGACTTCTCTCCTTAGAAAACCTGCACAAGAGAAAAGGACTCTAGATATTGTGGTAGGGGAGATAACTCTATCTCCTCAACCAGACCTCTGCTCTATTAATTACTCTGCAGTGAAACCCACAACATGACAAGCCCAGTCTGTGCATACAGAGCATCAAATTATTTTTTTAGTACTTCACTGTCAGGTATGAATGGTCAGTCGAGAATGACCAGACATTTAAGGAAAACAGAACAATGCAAACAGAAAAAAGCAAAGTAGGAAATACAAAATAGGGAGCAGAAGAACACTTCAAAAAAAATAAGCATGTTCTCACAGATAAGAGATGTTGCATTTTACGAGACAGTAACAGTAGGCTATAAAAAAAAATTAGGAAAGAAAAGCTTTTGGAAAATAAAAAATGAAAGTAGAAATTTAAAATCCAGCAGACTAGTTGGAACATAGATTTGAAGAAATTGCCCAGTATGTAGAACAAATGAAAAGTAGTGGAGAGGTCAGTCAGTGGATCATGCGACTCTTGATCTTGGAGTTGTGGGTTTGAGGCCCCCCCATTGGGCATAGAGATTACTTAAAAAGAGGAGAAAAGGTAAGATCATCCAGTTGACCCAATAGCAGACAAAAACAGTAAACAGAAAACATAGAGAAAAAGGGAAGATATTATTTAGGATGTAAGGAAATTTCCCAAATTCAAAGGATGTGGCTTTCCAGATTGAAAGGGCCCACTGAGCACTCAGTACAAGAAATGGAGAATTTCAGAACACTGAATTTAGACTGAAGGTCCTAAAAGCTTCTTAAGAGACAGATCAAGTAACATACAAAGATTAGAAATCCAGATAGCATCAAACTTCTTTGCAAGAGTGGAAGCTAGAAAACGAGAGCAATTATCTTTAACTTCCTAAGTGAAAATAAGGTCTAACGTAGAATTCTCTGTCCAGGCAAACTACCAGTTAGTTATAAGGCTAGACCCAAGGAAATTTTTAAGTTTGTAAGTCCTTAAATATTGCAAACTTTCCAACCCCACAGATACTAAAATTGCTAAAATGAAAATAAAATTTATAATACCTGATGAGGATTTAGAGCACCTGCTACTCTTTATATATTGCTGGTAGGGATGCAAAATGACAGAACTGCTTTTAAAACTGTTTGACAATTTCTTAAAAAGCTAAACATACCCTTAACATAGGACAGAACAGTTTCACTGCTAAGTGTTTGCCTAAGAGAAATGAAAACGTACGTTCATACAAAGATATGTGTGGTCTTTATTCAAAACCACCCAAAACAGGATATATCCAAATATCCATCAGGTATCCAAAATATACATCCACCAGTGAATGGATAAAGAAATCATAGATAAGGAGTGGATAAAGACTTACACATGAAATAACATGGGTAAATCTGAAATATATTATGACAAGTGAAAATAGCCAGATACATACCATTTGTATGTGGAATACTGTGTGATTCCACTTATATGCCATTCTGGGAAAGGCAAACCTATATAGGACAGAAATCAGTTGAGTGGTTGCCCCAGGGCTAGAAATGAGAGAGGAGATTGATTATATAGGGGCACAGGGGAGCTTTTTGGAGTGATGGAAATATTCTATATCTTTTTTTTTAAAGATTTTATTTATTGGACAGACAGAGATCACAAGTAGGCAGAGAGGCAGGCAGAGAGAGAGGAGGAAGCAGGCTCCCTGCTGAGCAGAGAGCCCCATGCGGGGCTCGATCCCAGGACCCTGGGATCATAACCGGAGCCGAAGGCAGAGGCTTTAACCCACTGAGCCACCCGGGCGCCCTGAAAATATTCTATATTTTTATTGTGGTGGCAGTTATATGACTGAATATGTTTGTCAAAACTCATTGAACTATACACCCAACAGAGATGATTCTCTTCTGGTTGTTAATTAAGCCTCAGTAAAATTAACATTAAAAAAAAAAAAGTTAAGGGGGTGCCTGTGTGGCTCAGTCATTTGAGCATCCCAACTGCTGGCTTCTGCTTATGTCATGATCTCAGGGTTGTAAGAGGGAACACTGCATGAGGCTCTAAACTGGGTGCAGAGCCTGCTTAAGATTCTCTCTCTGCCCACCATTTAAAAACAACAACAACAACAACCAAGTTTATCCTTCACCTATGTTTCTTAGAAAACGACTGGAGGATACACATCATCAAGACTAAGGAGTAAACTGAAAAAGAGGAGAACATGGATTCAGGAGGCTAAGAATCTAATACAGAAAAGGTGAATTTCCAAGATGAAGGTCAAGTTGTATTTCAAAAAAGAGCCTTACAGGAGGACTAGAAGATGAAACCATACTAAATTGGGGAAAAAAAAAAAAAAGGAGAGGAGCTCTAGAGGAAATTTCCCCAAAAGAAAAAATTGAAATTGATAGAATAGTTTGAAGATGAATGGTGATAGGCATAGAAGAAACAGAGCAAACCCCCCCCCAAAAAGGTTATATTTTAGCTCTAGAGAATTCTAAGAATTTCTGCTATAAGGGATTGTTCTCTACTGACTCAGCTATAAATGATATTTACAAACTTACATTAAGTAAAAGCCAAAACTTATTTTTTAAAGATTTTTATTTATTTTATTTGACAGAGATCACAAGTAGGCAGTGGCAGGCAGAGAGAGAGGAAGGGAAGCAGGCTTCCTGCTGAGCAGAGAGCCCGATGAGGGTCTCCATCCCAGGACCCTGCGCCAAAGGCAGAGGCTTTAACCCACTGAGCCACCCAGGCACCCCACAGGATTTATTTTTTAAAAAATTGTGGAACAATATTGAGAATAGGGAAGAGAAAATGGGAGTGGGTGGTAGTAGGGGGGCTAACTAAAAGACACAATGCTAAATAAGACACGAGAGTGAAAGTGATTACCTCTGGGGAGCAAGAATTAGGTAGGGGGTGGGACAGAAAACTTAATTTCATCCTAAACATTGTAAAACTGTTTTACATACATTTGTGTATATATATATATACACACATACACACACACATTTTTGGACATGCATGTATATGAATATGTACAAATACGGTTTTTTTAAGTGTTCGTTTTAAACATTTACATAGTTAAAGTCACTTAAAGGAATCTTTCTTTTAAAGATGTATTTTTTGAGGGAGGCGGAGCAGAGGGAGAAGGAGAGAGAAAATCTCAAGCAAACTCCATGTTAAGCACAGAACCCGATACCATGACCATGACCATGACCTGAGTTGAAACCAAGAGTCAGATGCTCAACTGACTGAGCCACCAAGGCGCCTCAGGAATCTTCCTTTTAAAAGATTTTATTGGGACGCCTGGGTGGCTCAGTTGGTTAAGCAGCTGCCTTCGGCTCAGGTCATGATCCCAGCATCCTGGGATCGAGTCCCACATCGGGCTCCTTGCTCGGCGGGGAGCCTGCTCCTTCCTCTGCCTCTGCCTGCCACTCTGTCTGCCTGTGCTCGCTCGCTCTCTCTCCCTCTCTCTCTGACAAATAAATGAATAAAATCTTAAAAAAAAAAGATTTTATTTATTTGTTTGACAGGCAGAGATCACAAGTAGGCAGAGAGGCAGGCAGATAGGGAGGGGGGAAGCAGGCTCCCTGCTGAGCAGAGAGCCCATGCAGGGCTGGATCCCAGGACCCTGGGATCATGACCTGAGCCGACAGCAGAGGCTTTAACCCACTGAGCCACCCAGGTGCCCCAGGAATCTTTCTTTTATCTGAAAATTTCTGATATATGAAATAACCCATTCCCCAGTAATGCCAGATAAATACGGCCGCAATAGATTAAAAATACAGAAGAGGAGTCTTTTTTCTGGGGTAATAAATAAAAGGTAAGTCCCTGACTAAAGATGATTGACTCTCATCATTTACTCTGAATAAGGTTTGCAGTAGACTATTAATATCTTTCATTCAGATTTCATGTTTTCTTTTTAATAAATACCTTTATTTTCTTATAAAATGAACACATTATTGTACAAGAATTCTTAGTGGAAATGTACAAAGAATAATAAGACAATCCTACCAGATGACCTGTTTGCACTAACTCATTTTCACATTTACCCTATTCCCTCCTGTGTCGTCTTTTTCTCCTCCTCCTCATCCTCTTTTTATGTATGTATGTATTTATTAAGATTTTATTTTTAAGTAATCTCTATACCCAGTGTGGGGCTCAAACTTACAACCCTGAGATCAAGAGTCGCATGTTCCACTGACTGAGCCTGCCAGGTGCCCTCTCTCTTTTTAAATTTAGAAATGTGACATATACTTTACTAATGAATAATCACGGGAGCTGTGGATTTGGTGAAAAAAGAAATCAATTGAAAAGAGAGAAGAAAACAGGAATATAAAACAAAGGAGGACACAGAGAAATAAAGGAGTAAAACAAAACAAAAACTCTATTGCCTCTAAAACAAAAACAAATTTGTTATAAGAAAAAAAAAGTCAAGTTCAAGCCCTGATTCTTCAGTTAGCACATCATGCATGAAGTGAAACTTTTCCCATTGATGTTTGTGGACAATTCTGTATCCAGGTCTACCATGCTACAGAGAAGAAGAAAAGGGTTGTAACCTCTTCACAGAGAACCATTAATTGGGAATCACAGACAGCAAAGAGGTTTTGGTAAATTGAATACTTCATGAAACAGGTTTTTTCCCCCCAGTTTCTTTGAATACCATCTCCTAAAAGATAAAAGTTAATAGGAAGCAATTAGAAGAGTATCTTATTGCAAAGCGTGTCAATTACATACATACACTTCTTGTCAGTCCAAAATGTAATTTTTTTCTGTTCTAGTGTTCCTAGAATCCCATGGGCCTTTGCCATGACAGAAGTATGTGGCATGATTTTGTGCTATATTTGGCTCCTGGTTCTTCTTCTTCACAAACACAGGTACCTCAGTTATGCCATTAAAAGACAAAATATTTTGACTGTCTTAGATAAAGTTCATCAAACCTTGTTTCTCCCTTTGTAGTTTCCTTGTTAATTTCCTTTAGTCGTTAGGAAAAATGCCTCGGGTTTGACCATCAAGAAAGTCACTGTGAGGTAATACCTACATATTTAGTAGTATTCTGAATATATTCTGCAGGCAAAGATAGAGATGGTGATGTACAGCCACGAGCCAACCGCTGATGGTATAGCTGTAACTTTCTTTGAAAACGAATCGGAAATGTTGTTTTTGTGGAAGAATAGAAACTCCTCCAAGGACAGTCTTTGGTCATGGATGGTGTTTGGATGAAAGAAATTCTCTGCTTGGAGGAGGCCTATTAGAAAAGGGATTATTTTGCATACCATGTACATCTAGTCAGTGTGGTTTGCTTAAGATGATACAGGAAATTGCTGAATAGGGGAAGTGCTTCTTTGGCACTTTCACTAAGAAATATAAAGGAGAGAATTTTTTTATTAAAATGAAGTGTAAGGGGAAGCTCCTTTTCTACTTTAATGCAGGGAAATGACTTAAGTAAAAAAATAAGGCATAGTGAAAAAATTTTACAAACTATGTAGTTTATAGATCTGGTATCCATTGTCTGTGGACACTGATGAAGAACAGGGACACTTTATTGAATTTTTTTATCCTCTCCACCTCACCAGGAAGGATTTGAGGTAAACCAGTGATGGGCTTTAGGTCCTAAGCAGCAGTTATTTCTTTGCTTTGATGGTGAAAAGAAAGATTGATCATTGCTATTGTCACACTTGTAGGCTATAATTTGCTTCATTTCCCCTTTTCCAGCAATATTTTTAAACTCTGGATTGCTTAAAAACAGAGGTGGTTTAAAAACGTGTGATATCACTGCTGCTTTGTGGTTTAACTTTGGCTCACAAGACCCTGTGGATTTGAATTTATCCACTCTTCAAAACAAGAAAGAATTTACCATATAGGAAATTTTGGCAGGTTTAGCAAAGCACAGCAGTAGCCAGTTAATTGCAAGTTTTGGTGTTTAATTGGTCAAAGAAAGTGTTTCTCTCCAATGTTTGGCCTTTGTACTGCTTTCATTAGAATCACCTCGCTTTTGTTAAAATGTGGTTTCCTAGGCTTCATCCCAAGTGTATACACTAAAATTTGAGATCTCTTGTGTTCATTGCTTCCTTGAGGGTGAGAAGAGCATTTTGAAAATATGTAAATCATAGTCCCTGTGCTTGAGATTATTATAGTCTGTTTTGGTTTGAACATTTTAAAAAATAATATGACAGCACAAGTGATATCACAATGCAGTTCAAAATTTTTGCTAGGTATACTTAATATAAAACTTAGTATTTAAAAAACTTAGTATTTTTATACTTTTAAGTTTTAAAAAGTTAGAGAATGTTTAGGATAGCTACTATCAGTAACCAATTTATAATTTTATTATTCAGCAAAAATTCCCTAAAATCCTGTTTAATTTTACCTTTCATAAAGTAAATAATTAATGAACAATATATGAATAACAGCATTAACATTAAGCTAAGAGTCAGGCTAGGTACTAGTCTTACTTCTTTTCCTGGATAGTTCCTTTACTTTCTCTTAGCCATATCTTCTTATCAATGAAACAGTGCTCTTAGGTGAGCACTAACATGGCAGATATTAGCCACAGGGGGCTACTTAAATTAATGAAAATGAAATGAAGTCAAAATTTAGCTCCTTGGATGTATTAGTCACATTTCAAGTGCTCAAGAGCCACATGTAGATAACCTTATTGGACAGTGCAGTTATAGAACATTTCCGTCAATACAGAAAGTTCTATTGGACAGTGATATTTCAGATCTAAGATTTCTTTAAGATTTCTGTCTTCTTCAAAGAATGTAGTTCTGGTAGTTTTCCTGCCTGCTCTCCCTTTAAGTAAACACTTGATTCCTGGAGATTTTTGGTTTGCTTTCTTCTGATCTTTCTCTCTTTTTGGTCACTCTGTTCACAGGTCAATACTTCTCCGAAGGCTCTGTAGTCTGATGGGCACTGTGTTCTTGCTTCGCTGCTTTACCATGTTTGTGACCTCCCTCTCCGTGCCAGGACAGCACCTGCAGTGTACTGGAAAGGTAGCCTGCTACCTTCTTTATCATTCTTTCTTATTCTTGGTGGGTTGATGGCACCATATATGTAACAGGGCTAAAACTTTGCTTTTAGTGTTAAGATGCTTTTTAGGGGCACATGCGTGGCTCATTTGGCTAAGTGTCCAACTCTTGATTTCAGCTCATGTTATGATCTCAGGGCTGTGAGTTTGAGCCCCCAGCATCAGCTTACGCTGGCCATGGAGCCTGCTTAAGATTGTCTCTCTCCCTTTCCCTCTGCCTGTCTCTCCTTTCGAAAGAATAAATAAATAAATAAATAGATAGATAGATAAAATGTTTAAAATGTCCTTTTTAGTATTTTTAATATCTGTAATAAACCTCTAGAAATAATTTGATAGAAACCTTAAGCCAGAATCTACCTCCTTGTTACATATGTCCATTGATACTGGTTCTTTGCTGTGAAGCTATGGAAAAGTTTCTTTCAATTATCATTTTCCCTTTCCCACCGTCCTGAGCATCTTTAGTTCCTCATATTGATGTGGAAATGTTTGGGTTCAGAGCAAAGAAAGAATTCTTGAGACATCTTCACTGCAAAAAGGTGGTTTTATTAAAGCACAGGGACAGGACCCATGAGCAGAGAGATCTGCACTGGGGTTGTCACAGGTGACTGATTGATTTTAACTTTCAAATTGAGAAGGGGTTAGGGACTAGCATTAAGTCTCTAGGGAATTGTGGAAGCAAGATTTCCAGGGCCTTGAGGGGGCTAGCTATTGTTAGGACAAGGTCATTTATTACTGTCTAGTAAAACCTTAGTCATGACACCCTTCAGATCTATATCAGGGGTCCATTATCTTAGAGGATGGCTACTGTCATATCTTGGGAGATAGAGATAAAGGAAGTTTCCAAAGGATTTTTTTTTTTTTTTTTTAATTTATTTGACAGACAGAGATCACAAGTAGGCAGAGAGGCAGGCAGAGAGAGAGAGAGAGGAGGAAGCAGGCTTCCTGCTAAGCAGAGAGCCCGATGCGGGGCTCTATCCCAGGACCCTGGGATCGTGACCTGAGCCGAAGGCAGAGGCTTTAACCCACTGAGCCACCCAGGCGCCCCTCCGAAGGAATTTTTATATGTTAAAGGAGATTTATAGGATCTTGGAGGTCAGGATAGTGTTAAGCTAAAATTGCCTTTTGCCCTTAGCAAAGTATTAATATCGAGGCCCCTGAGTTCCTAGAGGAGGGTCACTCTGCCAGTCTCAAGGACTTGTCAGTGGGCTGTAAGTTGTAAGGAAATTTAATTTTTTTCTTTTGCTTTTGTCCTCCATATAAATATAACATGACAGTGGTCCCTTTGATGTCCTTATCACTTCTTTTTAAAAAAGTTTTCCATTTGACCATATTCCGCTTGAAGTACACACTATTATAAACTTCAGTCTTTGCTGGGATATACTAAATAATGGCCAACTTGTTTTTGTTTTAAATTTTGTAGCTTGTTTTGGTATATTATAGACAATATCTTCTCTTCTTTTTTTTTTTTTTTAATTTATTTATTTGTCAGAGAGAGAGGGAGAGAGAGAGCACCAGCACAGGCAGACAGAGTGGCAGGCAGAGGCAGAGGGAGAAGCAGGCTCCCCGCCGAGCAAGGAGCCCGATGTGGGACTCGATCCCAGGACGCTGGGAACATGACCTGAGCCGAAGGCAGCTGCTTAACCAACTGAGCCACCCAGGCATCCCAGCAATATCTTCTCTTCTGATTAAATTGAGAGAGGAGAGATTATGTAGATGGGAACAAAAACAAAAATTTTAAAAACCTGAAAATCACCTGTACTTTATATACAGCCTTTGTGACTCATTAAATTTGGACAAAAGAATTTATTATCCTATTTCTCTAAGCCTCCGTGCTTTAGTTATTTATTGCCAAATACTCTGTGTTGGCACCTTTGTTGTTATTTTAATATTGTTTGTATATGTGTAAAACGAAATTATGTGTCAGCTCTTCTGTTACAATATAAATAGCTGAAATGCCAACAAGGAAGATTAAGCAGCCAAAGGATCAATAACTAAAACTACAGCCCGGAGCGGAAGGGTGACAAAACTTTCTCCAGGTATTAGGAGACTGACCAGTAAGCAAAGGAGAAGGGTTAATATGACACTTAGGATTTACTGTGAAGGCAGTGTTTTATTTTTCTGAAAATATATAAATTAAAAAGTAAAAACATCATTCCCTCTTCTTTCACCCATCCCACAAATAATCCTGTTAATAGTTGGGTATATAGCCACATGGACTTTTTTTTTTTTTTTTTTTTTTTTAAGATTTTATTTGAGGGATTCCTGAGTGGCTCAGTTGGTTAAGCATCTGCTTTTGGCTCAGGTCATGATCCCAGGCTCCTAGGTTTGAGTCCCGCATCAGGAAGCCTGTGTCTCACTCTGCCTGCTTGTGCTCTCTCTTACTCTCTCTCTGACAAATAAGTAAATAAAATCATTAAAAAAAATATTTGAGAGAGAGAGCACAAGCAAGGAGGAGGGTCAGGGGGAGAGGGAAAGGCAGACTCCTGGCTGAGCTGGAAACCCAGTGCAGGTCTCGATCCCAGGACCCTGACTGAGATCATGACATGAGTCAAAGGCAGCCACCCAACTGACTGAGCCACCCAGGCATCCCCACATAGACTGTTTTTAAGCATACTCACACATTCATATAAGTTTATATAGTAGATACTTTTTAAATAAAAGATAAAATTTTATTGCAGACATTGTTCTTTGGTTTATATTTTATTTAATAGTATGTTGTTTACTTTTTTCCTAAAGAAATACATATGGCTATATCTCATCTTTTTTTTTTTTTTTTAAGATTTTATTTATTTATTTGACAGACAGAGATCACAAGTAGGCAGAGAGGCAGGCAGAGAGAGAGGCGGTGGAGGGAGCAGGCTCCCTGCTGAGCAGAGAGCCTGATGTGGGGCTCGATCCCAGGACCCTGGGATCATGACCGGAGCCAAAGGCAGAGGCTTTATTAATAGCTGCAGTGTCCATTGTGTGTTTACCATTTCCAAATCATGTACATTTATGTTTTTTCCAAATCTTACTATTTATAAATCATGCTATCATAAATGTTCTTGTGCATTTATGCATTTTCTGTTATTTAATCATCTACTTAAGATAAATTCCTGGAAGTAGAATTATGAAATCAAAGAATATGCACATTAAATACATACTGCACAGATGTCCAGCAGAAAAAGCAAATTTATCACTATTACCAATACTATATTCATGTCAGTTTTCCCACTCCTGTGCCAGCACTACTTAACTATCAATTATTGGAGTCATTGCCATTCTGATTCATGAACGATGATGATATGAGACTTTTACAGTTTTATGTTTTAAAGGTTATTATTTATTTATTAGAGAGCATGAGCAGGGGGAGGGGCTACAAGAGAGGCGTAGAGGGAGAGAGAGCAAAAGAGAGAAGCAGACTGCCCTAGGCAGGGAGCCCACGACCCTGAGATCATGAGCTTAGGCGAAGGTTGACGCTTACGCCACTGAGCCACCCAGGTGCCCCTACAGTCTTAATGTTTTTTTTTTTTTTTATGTTTTATATTTCTTATATAAATTTCTTATATAGTCTTAGCATTTGAATTTATTTCTGCACATGATGTGAAGTAGAGATAGAATAGTTTTCCCCAGGTAGTATGGTAATTGATTAGAAGATATTTTAAAGAATAAAAATATAAGCTTATTATACTGAAAAGAGAATTTTCTGTAGCAGAGGGATTTAATTGTGGGTCAGCCACTAAAGAGAATGTTATATGTGCATTGGGCTATAATGTGTGCTACAAAAGTAAATTAGATACCATTCCTCTACAGTATGGATAGCCCTGTTTCTGTCTCTGATGACTGTGTTTCATTATCAGTTAGTTATATATGGACATTTCTATTCAAATCTGCCCTAAATACTGTTAATTATTTTTATATGATAATATAACCTACTTATTGACCTGTATCATTTGTAGTAGTTGTTAAAAATAGAAAGTTAAGGTGATAGTAACTAGCAATCAAGTCCCTTACAGTAAACTCCGTAGGGCATTTTCATTGAAATAAAGTAATTGCTTGAAATCTCATTCCCAGAAGTAGGAGGTTTAGGGACAAAACCAAGAACCTACCTGTTTTTGAAATGTAGCAATGGACCCACCTTAAGGAAAGAAAATACGGAATATTTGGGACATTTAAAATTGAAAGGGATAAGGAGACTGGGTATCTGAGCAATGACCATTTTCTTTTGACTGGCATCACTTGTTTCCTGCTCTTGTCTGAGAGATATTTTCCTAGCAGTCTCCGTTCTTCACTGCCTGATTTTTTATTTTCACAAGAGTACCATCACCAACCCTATTCTCATAAGAGGTCTTAGAAGAACCAAACTATGTGTGTTTTAGTAACTTCTCTTTTCTTTTCTCTAATAATAAATCCCTTTTCCTGTCCTGCCCTTCACTGAGGCAGAAAGGGAAAGCTAGGTAGTATATAATCAGCAGGTGAGATTTCTAATGAAATTGTGTTATGAGGTTGTTTCTGTTGTTAATTAGCCATAGTAGAATCTTTAAAACATAGGCCTTTAGGGGCGCCTGGGTGGCTCAGTGGGTTAAAGCCTCTGCCTTTGGCTCGGGTCATGATCTCAGGGTCCTGGGTCCTGCGATCGAGCCCCACATCAGGCTCTCTGCTCAGCAGGGAGCCTTCTTCCTCCTTTCTCTCTCTCTGCCTGCTTGTGATCTCTGTCTGTCAAATAAAAAAATAAAACATACGCCTTTGGTTTTTTGTTTGATTGTTTGTTTTGTTTTGTGAGGTTATTTTCTTTAAAGCTCTAATTGACTTTATTAAACGATTCATGAATTGGGTAGCACCCCATCTAGGAAGTAGAGAGGCCCTCTAAGACATAGGACTTTGGAATTGGACTTCCTGGATTCACATCTTGGTTATGTTACTTACCAGCTGTGTGACCTCTCTAAACCAGTTTCCTCAGCTGCATAATTGAATCACTTCATAGGATTGTTGTGGAAATTAAATACAGTAATACATAAAGCACTTAGCAGCATGTCTTTCACATAGTAAATGCAGGTAAAATTTTAGGAATTCTTTGTACTGTTACTATGTGTTTTTTTTATGCCTTTTTTTTTTTTTTTTTTTGAAAGAAGGACCATTACTCAAACTCTTCCTCCAAATGGATTGCTTTTTTAAGCTTATATATGGGAGTTGGCATTGGGTTTGGCTGTTAATAACAGGAAATTCAAGATGGCATGGTTTAATAAATAGTGGTTTATTCTGCCTCATAAGAGAAATCTGAAATTGGGTCATGTGTACCCATATGGACTTATCAAAAACCCATGATTCTTCTGTCTTTATCCTCTCCTATCCTAACACTTCTGTATGGAGTTCTCAAAAACCCATGATTCTTCTTTGTACTTTCCTGTCCTTACACTTGGCTTGCATCCTCAAGGCCACTTAGTAGTCCAAGATGGCTGCTAGAGCTTCAACTATCATGTCTGAGTTGTAGGCTCAAAGAAGGAAAGGTGAAAAAGACTTCCTCCTAGTTGTTGTCTCTTTCCTTTATAAGTAGCCTTCCCACAACTCTTTTACACTTTCATTTAGATCTTATTATACAGAACTTAGTCACAAAACCACACCTGCAAGGGAGGCTAGGAAATGCAATGTTTTAGTTGAGTTCATCGCTGTGTCAAATCAAGTAGACATTCTGTTACCAGTGAAGAAGGGAAGAATAGATACTGAATGGTAGCCATTGTCTCTGTCATAGCCTCTTTCTTACTGGCAAGAACAACCAGCAAATACTACTGCATTATTGGATTAAAAACTTGAAAATATTTTGTGTAATAGTGACCTTTTCATTGTAAAGGAACTCTTAGGAGAAATTTGAATTACATAGATTTCATGTAATTACCAGAATATTTCTGACCACACTTTCTTGATGTCTGGAATGAATTAGACTGGGAGTCTGGTTGCATTTGTTCAGATCTTATTTCTAAGTCATTCGGCATTTGAATTTCAATGTGAGGGATGTTTGAAAGCCCCTACCTCTCTAGGCATTAGAAGCACTAATTTGTAGCTTTCTTTATAGATATATGGCAGTGTATGGGAGAAACTACACCGGGCCTTTGCCATTTGGAGTGGCTTTGGTATGACCCTAACTGGTGTTCACACTTGTGGAGATTACATGTTCAGTGGCCACACAGTCGTCCTAACTATGCTGAATTTCTTTGTCACTGAATGTAAGTATCTCTTTAGTGCTTCCATGCATTAGATGACTGGCTGCAGAGTAGGCTGTGGGAAGGGTGTCAAGTTCTATGAAGAATGAAAGTAGCAGACTGACTTAAGAAACATGGACTTAGAAGCATTGGAAAGAATGTGGTTTTAAAATGATCTTTCTGTCCTTTTCCCAGATACACCAAGAAGCTGGAATTTCTTACATACTTTATCCTGGGTTCTCAACCTCTTTGGAATCTTCTTCATTTTGGCTGCTCATGAACATTATTCCATTGATGTGTTTATTGCCTTTTATATCACGACAAGACTCTTTTTGTACTACCATACTCTAGCCAATACCAGAGCATATCAGCAGAGTAGGAGAGCAAGAATTTGGTTTCCCATGTTTTCTTTTTTTGAATGCAATGTGAATGGTACAGTACCTAATGAATATTGTTGGCCATTTTCAAAACCAGCAATAATGAAAAGATTGATTGGATAAAGTCTATCTTTGTAATGGGTTCATGGTTAAATATACAGTAGTTGTTGAAAGTGAATAACTTTTGCTTTCTCCCCCGAAGCTGTTCCTGGATGCCTTGCATTTTGGCTTTTATGTTGACAAAGTGAAGTTCCATGTTCTGAGCAAGGCTATAATTGTTGAAATCGAGAAAGAGCAATCAAGAGTCCTTACATATCCGTGTGAGTAGGAAGCTTAAGTAGATGTTTCTGACCCTTCTCTTTTGGCAGACTTCATGTTGTAATTGAAGTCAGGCTGTTACCCTCACCTGTTGAGAACTTGCTTATTGAACTTAAGTAATTTGGTGATTGAATGTGGTTTTTTTTAAATTTTCTAACTTCATTAGGACTCTAGTCAAGAAATAATTTTTTTTAGGTCCTTACTATCTTCAAAGGAAAAACCCCTACCAAATGAGCAGTACTTGTTCTTTGAACTAATCTCTGTCTTTTTAAAAAATGCAACTCTAGAAAGTGATCTGTGTCACTAACAAATAATTTCTGCCTTCTGAACCATCTTTAAGAAAAGTATACTGAACATACCAGGATGCCTGAAACAAGAAGAGAATGGAAGGGGCCATAACATGAGGTGACAAAAGTACAAATAAAGTACTGGCATTTTTCAGCAAAGATGCAACAAAAGATGCAGTTCCTCTTTTGTTCTGAGGGTTCAGTATGACTCTCATTAAGTGTTTATGAGGGAAAAACGGCTGCATCCATAAAAATAAAATTGGCTTAATTTTAGTGAGATAGGTACCTGGAACAACTTTGTGCTATAGTTGTTAATTAGACATATGACAGCCCAATTTTATGCCTTTAAATGATGTTACTTAATGAGCAAAATAGTGGAGTGTGTTACCAAATGTTAGATAAAGTTCTTATGTCCATAAGTAGGGAGGTATGCATGCAAAGAATATTTTTTCTGTTTTGAAAAGAAATTTATAACGGTTGCAGGCATAATACAACTTTCTGGTTTTTTAAATTTGTCATTCTTGGCCATCAGAAGTAAACAGTCTCAGATATATTCGGATGTGAAAAAAAGGTTTTGTTGTTTTTCATTTTTAAATACAATTGTGTATATACATTCTTTCTACTTAGTCTTAATTTGGCAGTCAGGAAGTGATATACTTAGTTGCCGTTTACAACACTAGAAATTTAGTACCTTAAGTAATTTGACCTTTGTGCTAACATTTGTCACTTTACTTTTAATGATTCTGGTTAGTAGTTATGACAGTAGAATGGTTATGGAATTGGCTTTTGAGCCCCAACTGATTGAGCTTAGCTACTTGGAATATTAATTGCGTAGTTTTTACATTCCGTTTTAAAGCAAGGAGTTAGAAAAAGTGCTGGCATATTGAGGTCTAAAATTAGGCCACTTAGCAGAAACCCGCTCCTAATGTGGGTGAAATATTTTATTTTTGCACTTTAAGTCATATTCCCACCCCTGTATAAGCTACAGAGGAGCCTGAATGGATTGGGCAGGAGAAGAATATTATGCAAACAAATTCCAGCCAGTGCTGAATGACCCCAATTTGAGTCTACTCTGAATATTATTTTTTTTCTCACCTGAGAAATGGTACAAGGCAATTCAAGTTTTATTACCTTGTAAATCTCATACTTCAGAATCTTATAATATCTTAAATTATTGATTCTAATACATGCTTGGGACAAAAATGTCAAGATTTCATCTAAGGAAACTGTATGATCATGAAGGGTGAGGGATGTTTCCTGTGGATGAACCTTGAGGTCAAAGCCATGTAACTGCCATTCTTTCCAAGTGACAGAGCAAGACCATATTTAGCTAGGGAGGATCAAGTGTTGGCTTTTGGAAAAATGTTCGAAAAAAATCTGTGGCAACATTAAGTCAGGAATGTTAGATAGCTACTTAATGGTAAACTTCCTAATATCAGTCTTCTTTCCTTCATATGGATTCTATTCTAGAACAAAAGAGAAAAAAATTGCAAGTAACTTTGCAGAGCTTTTGACATCGAGAGTGCCTAGCAGCAGACTGCAATGAGGATTGTAAAATAAGTTTTCAACCTTGCATTTATCATATCTGATTTGAGGAAAAAGTAAGCTAGATTTATAGTTTTTTGTTATAACTAATAAAAGACAGTGTTTACATAAATTCATCAACTCCAAGTCTCTTGGAAAGCGTTGATACAAAATTCTTTTCCATTTCTTTTTTTAATATGAGACCTGTATTTTAGTTGTTTTTTTGTGTTTTGTCCCGAAATTTCCAGATTTTGTCTTTGTATTTTTTTTTTCTTGTTAAAATGTAAACCATTGGAAGGGTGGTATTTCTATTCACATTTTGGGGGTGAATGGGCCTAGGTGGAGAAGCTACATACATATTTTTTTATCCTTTCTACAGTTGAAGACTTATAAGAGGCTTATATTCTTAAATACTGAGACCTTAGTATAGAAGGAACCAAGAAGGTTTTTGGTTTGGGGATACAAACTGGTAGTTACATTGAAAGTCCTTGATGCCTTTCTCTATAATTCTGGTGGCAGTGTAGCCTTTTTTTTTTTTTTCTTTTTTTAAAGTCTGTGCAGGGCATTGTTACTGAAGGGTATTGAAGTTCATAGGGAGTAAGGAGGTTTTGAAGAAGGCAATTAAGCTATTATCACTGAATAATTTGGGAGAAACTTTTTGGCTATGCTGCAGAATTTTCAAATGGCTATCCTCTCCATAGTTCTCAGTGGCCAGAATTGCTAGAGTAAAAATACAACTTCCACATGCTGGGTCTGTTTTTTAGTTGTTTCTGTTTTTTTTAATCAGAAAGCAGTGAGAGTAGCCTTAGAACCAGTCAGCTAAAGAAATGTGGCCTGTTCATGAGAAAGAATCCATTGACTGAAGACCTGCTGGTTTTATAACTCTGACACCGCAAGTGGTGTTCTTTCTTGCCCTGTACTTGCTGAAGTATTGTTACTTAGAATCCCCAAAATCTTATAATTTACAAACAGAGAACAGAGAAGCCAAACCCTTTTATAGTTCATATGAAACAGTCTGTTTTAGAGACATCTGTTTGGAAAGTGTTATTTATATATTCAAAGTCATAGTCGTAACACTAACCTGCTTGGAGTGTATTCCACAAAAGGCAATTTCATCATGAGTTTTATAGTAAACATTTTTTAAACATTCTTGGTCCAAAATGCTTGAGAACGTTAACCATATTCTTGTTTTAAACTCTGTGATCTAATAAACTTCTTTGATAGTCTTTTTGTAGACTTAAGTTATCCCTTACTAAGAGTAATTAGCAGTAATAGTCATGTGTCAGTTCTTTAAGGTATTCAGGCATTTGAGACAAGAAAGTTCTCTTTTAGAATAGTCCAATAGCTTTCTTAAACAGTATTGGTTTCTTTTAGATAGTTTCAAAGCCAACAAAGCATGTCAGTTTCAATGCCATATTGGCAGTTAAGATGGTTTGCATTTGTAAAAAGTGTAGCCTGAATTACCCCTACACCTCTATAGAGACTTGTTAGTAACATCAAAAGTCAGACTGCTTCAGGTGACCAATGAGAAAGGAAAGAGGTAGAGGGTTTTTCTCTCTTTGTGTTTGAGTGGCTCTGAATGACTGAAATTACTATGAAAGTAGGTTTTGGTCTCCCCTCTCACCTACTGCTCACACCCAGTGAATGCCACCAATTTCAAGTAACTAAAATGTGGCCTATTACTTTACATCAAGTTCAATAAAAGTATCTATGAAATCTGTAAACCATAATTCAGCGACCAGTAAGGTTGGTTTTAGAATATGTTCTACTCTAAATTAGCCAAGATACTTTTTATTCAGTGTATTCCATATTTAAGCATAGGAAGATTTGTGTCTGATAGGAAGGGAGAGGGAATACTATGATAATCTCATTATTATTTCAGGTCTGTTTCAGTATGAACTACTGAGTTGTCTGAATGGTAGCCAGGCCATGTTATTAATGTCATCTTAAAAATGCTTAATTTTAATAATTTTTTATTCAGAGAATCTATGGATTATTAGGACAATTGAAGTATTTCTGATATGGAACAGAGGAAGTGGAAACTGGTACTTAGTGGGGGAAGCAAAATTAGCTTGGACTAAAGTGGGCATGTTTTGTTTTAAGAACTCTACCTAAATGTAACTCTGTCCACAGAGAAACTAGTATTACTTGAAGATGTGAATGTTCCTGTGGTAGCCATACCTTGAAGCACAGTGTTGTATATAAGTAAATATCTTGATTCTAAATTAAATCCAGATTTAACTAATATATTATTTTATATCTTTGTTGTATTAAAATGTTTAAAAACACTAAAAATAAAACCTTTGAAAGTTGAATTGCAGTCTCTTATTTGAATGTCTTTGCATTACTAATGCAGCTCATCTATTTTTTATACAGTAAATTTTTTTTATTTATTTATTTGTCAGAGAGAGGGGGAGAGAGAGCGAGCGAGCACAGGCAGGCAGAGGGAGAAGCAGGCTCCCTGCCGAGCAAGGAGCCCGATATGGGACTCGATCCCAGGATGCCGGGATCATGACCTGAGCCGAAGGCAGCTGCTTAACCAACTGAGCCACCCAGGTGTCCCTATACAGTAAATTTTTATTTTTGCAAATGATTGGGCCCAGCAACTTTAAATTATAATATAATATCTAGTTCCTGGCTCTTACTAATGCTTAGTTGTCTCTTAGATAAGCCATTTGCCCTTTCTCCTTTCTTTTGTGTAAACCAGGAAAGAAAAATAATCTTCTTGGGGGCAGTAGAATAATTGTGGATTAAGATGAGAGGGAGGAAAAAGATGCAAAAAACACATTAAAGTTTTTGTTTGGTCGGTTGGTTTTTATTTAATTGTAGATTATATGGGAAGATGCCATCATCCTGGCAGGTCAGCTTTGGAAAAAATGATGAACAGGGAAAGAAAGGAAAACAGCTGTTAGGGGGTAGCTCAGTAGCCCAAAACCATGGAGTAATTGAAACACTAAGATTGTCATAGGACCACATGAACTTAATCCGTGACTGAACTTAACTTTCATGACCACTACTAATCTGTTGGTGGCCCCAGCTAGTCTCTGTCTCAGGAACTCTGGGAAAGAATAGTCTAGAACAGACCTAGAGGCTACATGGTGGAATAGAAAATGCACTGGGTTTAGACTCTGAAGGCCTGGGTGTTGCATCTCTGCCACTGATTAAATTAGGTTTTTTTCTTCCAGCTCCACCTAACTTTATGTTTAAAAAGGGGAGCAAAAAAATGCCTTTTTCATAGATTGTATTAAAGGCCAGATATGAAAGTACTCTGCCCTTGCTGGCTTAGTAGCTGGTACATAATGCTGAAATACTAGTTGAATTTAGGTCAATAAAATGGCCTATGCCCCCAGGAAATTAATAATCTAGTAGGGAATTTGACATGAAACATTCATTAGGGGAATCAACCCACAGTTTTTTAAAAAACTGCCTGGTTGAACATCTTCAGGGATAGGGGAAAGGGAAGTAGGGAATTTGTACCATTTTCATACAGTTACTGTTTTTCATATTTGATTTTTCTTGTAGGCTTTCCCTTTGAAAAAAGAGTTGCGGATAGGAGAAGGAAATGTTTGGAAATAGCTGAGTCAATAGATAATTTTACTGTCTTCATTTAATGGTAGCTTGGGAAAGGAAGGGCTCAGTGGGGACTGAGGGTCCATGCAGAATTTACTAAGCATGTAAAACTTGAACTGAGCCTTCCCTGAAGAAAAAATTCATAAGAACATGATGAAAGCTTTAGAAGACTAATGTAAAAAATTGGATTTGTGTATGTATTAGGGAACTGTTGTCAGGGGTTTGTTTTTTTTTTTTAATTTTTTTTTTTTTTTTAAAGATTTGTTTGAGAGAGAGGGAGAGAGTAGGAGTTGGGGCAAGAGCAGAGGGGAAGAGAAAGAATCTCAAGCAGACTCCTGCTGAGCAAGGAGTCCAACAGGGGGCTTGATCTCACAACCCTGAGATTATGAGCTCAGCCGAAATCAAGAGTCAGATGCTTAGCTGACTGGGCCACCCAGGCATGCTCACAGGGTATGGTGTTTTTTTGTGTTTTTTTTTGTTTGTTTGTTTGGTTGGTTTTTTTTTTAGATTTTATTTATTTATTTGAAAGACAGAGATCACAAGTAAGCAGAGAGGCAGGCAGAGAGGAGGAAGCAGGCTCCCCACCGAGTGGAGAACCTGATGCGGAGCTGGACCCCAAGACCCTGGGATCATGACCCGAGGCGAAGGCAGAGGCTTTTACCCACTGAGCCACCCAGGCGCCTCTGACAGGGTATATGTTTTTAATACAACCATTGGAATGCCTGTTACCAGGGTCTAAATTGTTGGGACACATATAAGTAGTTTTATAAAACAGGAGTTAGTAAAGGGCACAAGTGTAAGTCAAAAAGAGAGAGGTAGGATGATGGAAAGTACACAAAAGATCAAATGGGAGATGAAGGAAAGGCTACGGGCCAAGTTAGTAGGTCAAGGAACCCAGGCCTGGGCACAGCTTGTAGGAAGCCTCTGTATCTAACCAAGGAAGATCAAGACATCCCAAAATGACCTGCCAAGTGCTACTGGATTATGTAATGTGACTATAGAATATACCCTTTATCCAAAATTGTCTGTTTTATGGTCAAACAGATCACTTACCTGTCCGAGGGCTGGGCTGCCAGGCATAATGTGGAGTGGGAACAGCTCTGGCAGAGACTTGAGAAGAGTGCTGGGGCAAGAGAATGCCTCAGAGGAGCTCAGTTACCACCATCAGCAATAACTTGGAAGAAGACCACTTGATAGCTATAAGGCCTCTGCTAGAGCAGCATAGATATTTAAATGCTGTATGTTCTCAGCTTACAGGGCCCCCTAGGAGAGCTGTAATTATGAAACCACCACGAACGGTTCATATTCCAGCCTTAAGGGTCTTGGATCCCACTCTAAAGAAAACACATGTACCTAATGGTTTATCTTTTTCTTTTCTTTGTTTTAAGATTTTATTTATTTATTTGAGAGAGAGAGTGTACAAGCACGGGGAGTAGCAGGCAGAGGGAGAGGGAGAAGCAGGCTCCCTGCCAAGCAGGGACCCCAATGTGGGGCTCGATCTCAGGACCCCAGGATCGTGACCTGAGCCACCCAGATGCCCTCTAGTGGTTTTTCAATACAGACTAATCAGCCTTCATCAATAAGTTGTCAGTGTATCTGAAATTTGATCCTGTTTTTCCTCAAAGACTGTTTTGGAGTCCTAGCTGGAGAGCAGTTGGCAGTAGTGGGTGATGTGATTTGAGGGACTCCAACATGGTGGAAACCATCTGAGCCACCCAGGTACCCATGATTCTTAGTATCTTTTTAAAGAAGTTATTAATTGTGAGTAATTAATGAACATGGTAGCAAACTATATAAACTGAAAACTTTTCTTCCCACTCCTGTGCCCTAGTCTTTAGTTCTTTTTCCAAGATACTATCATTTTTAAATAGTATGTTTTCCCAGAGGCATTCCATGCATATTCAAATACATATTTTTTCTATTTATGTTTATATTAAACAAATTGTAGCATATATAGATATGGTTTTACACCTTATTTATTTCACTTAACATATACCAATGCCTTCCCCTCCAAGAACACACATTAGTTAAATAAGTTAGATTTATTGTTCATTGCAGTGAGGGAGAATGCACACCATGGCAAATTACAGAGCATCTCAGCTGGAGGGTGTTGGGAAAGGACTTACAGGATTATGTTTAGATTAGGTGGTTTGGGAGGGAAGTTTTAAGGAAGCAGGGATTTGCTCTAGATTAGATATTTTCAGGATGCTGGACCAATTTTATAATTGGGTGCATTAATAAATCTTAAGGCAGAAGGAATAGATTGAGGCTTAATGTTATAATTAGTAAAGAAACAAAAATCACTCGGGATAGAAGGATGGTTAGTGGTTTTTCTGGTTTAGTAATGTTCATGTTTTTAATCTGTGTTCAGACATGATTATTGATAGCCTTGTTTTTATCTTGGTCTGTCATGGTCACAGGTCTCCTTGTCATATGTTGGTGTTCTATGAAATTATTTATGTTCAACAAGAAAACAGTATTCTTAGCTGTATATGCCAGGCCAGCTCCCCCTTTTTTCTTTTCCACCTGATATATTAGTGTTCTTTCCATATAAGTACATAAAGAATGCAATTTGCTTCATTCTTGTTAATGACAACATGATATTCCCTTGCATAGATGTCATTCATAATTTATTACTCATTCCCTGAAAGATGGACTTTCAGATTTTTTACTGTTCAATGCTGTAATAAATATTACTTTGTATGTGTACAAGTTCATCTGTAGAATAAATTGCTAAAAGTGAAGTTGTGGGGTCCAAGCATTTGTACATTTTGGATTTTGTTAGATATTACCAGATTGATCCTAATAGAAGTTGTACCAATTTATTCTTCCACTAGCAATGTATGAGTTTGCCAGTAAATCCACACCATTGCCAAAATAATGTATTACTGAACTTTATCATGCTTGCCAATCTGATAGGTTTAAAAATATCTTAATGCCCTTTCTACATAAGTAAGCTGCAGAAGTATTTTTAAATAGTAATATAGTAAGGGAACGTGACAGCTTTATTGGGATCCTCATCTTTCTGGAGGACTAACTGCATTGCAGACTGTGTCATATATTTCGTTAAAATCCCATATGATTATAAAATATTGAATGGGAAAAGAAAGATGATTTAACAGATTGAGAAGGGTCTCTCCCGTTTATTTATAGTGTTGTCTTTACCATCTCTTGCCAACTGCTGAGTCAGGGGCAGGGGTGAGGATGTTGATAATTGTCTTCCCAAGCACCAAAGGAAGCTAAGTCCTGCAGTCTAAGGGAGAGTCTGGAAGACTCAGTTACTTTCCATTTCAAGTTCTGTCAGGGTGAATGTTAATACCTGCCTGCCCACCAGCAGCTACAATTTGCTCTGCCATGACCTATGAGACATTCCAAGGATCTGAATTTACCCTGTCCCAGATACAGTGCTCCATTTTAGATATGTAGGACCTGAAGTTTGGAAGATATTTTGAAAGAATATTTATCAAGCATTTATTGAGCACCTATCATATGCCAGGCACTATTTTTTTTATTATTTATTTATCAGATAGAGATCACAAGTAGGCAGAGAGGCAGGCAGAGAGAGGGGGTAGCAGGCTCCCTGCTGAGCACATCGCCCAATTTGGGGCTTGATCCCAGGACCCTGAGATCATGACCTGAGCCGAAGGCAGAGGCTTAACCCACTGAGCCCCCCAGGCGCCCTGCCAGGCACTATTTAAGCACTGGTGCTTCAGTGGTAAATGAAACAAAGTCCTTGCCTTCAGGAACCTTACTTTCTAGACAATATATGAGAAAGAGAAGCATCCCTGACAGGTGTCAACTAGTAACTGGCAGTGGTGTTCCATAACTGAACATAGACAGTGTTATAGAATATCATATCATGGGACGCCTGGGCGGCTCAGTTGGTTAAGCGGCTGCCTTCAGCTCAGGTCATGATCCCAGCGTCCTGAGATCGAGTCCCACATCGGGCTCCTTGTTCAGCAGGGAACCTGCTTCTCCCTCTGCCTCTGCCTGCCACTCTGTCTGCCTGTGCTTGCTCTCTCGCTCGCTCTCTCTCTCTCTGACAAATAAATAAATAATCTTTAAAAATACATATCATATCATGTGAGGGCTCTGTACGATTGTGATGAACCATCCTCACTCATAAACAGGCCTGGGTAGACATATTCAACACAAAAAATAACCAGATACCCCATCTCCCTATTAATATGAGTAACTAAAATACTGAATTATCCCAGTTTTCTAAAAACACTCCAGAATAGCATCTCACCTCCTTGTTTCTTTGAACCCTCTGCAGCAACTCCTAACTCAAGCCCAAATCCTGTGCAAGCTGCTCCTGACACCCTCTTACTGAATTTTCCTATTCTTTTCAATAGTGTTTTGTCTCTCTTGCTTATGTGAATTTAAAAAAAAAATCTATGACTAATGTGTGCCCCTTCCTATCCCATGATCTTTGCTTGGTGGGAATTGGTTCTTGGTAGCCAAAAGTGGATACACACACACACAAACACACACACGGAAACAGATAAAAGGATAGAGAGTGATAGGGAGCACTTGCTATCTGACAGCGCTTTTAAGGCCTTCTACTCAGACATTAGTGTAGAGGCCTGAATGGGGAAGGAACCATGTGGGTATCTAGGGGTTGAAGGGAAAGTGAGTGTACTGACCTCTATAATAGGCTTGGCATGTTCTCCAATTAAGAGGCCAGTTTAGCTTAAGAATGAGCAAGGGATGGGACGCCTGGGTGGTTCAGTTGGTTAAGCCGCTGCCTTCGGCTCAGATCATGTTCCCAGTGTCCTGGGATCTAGTCCCGCATCGGGCTCCTTGCTCGGCAGGAAGCCTGCTTCTCTCCCTGCCTCTGCCTGCCTCTCTGCCTGCTTGTGTGTGCTCTCTCTATCTCTGGCAAATAAATAAATCTTAAAAAAAAAAAGAATGAGCAAGGGGAAGAATGATTGGAAGTGAACTTGGAAGTAGCTGGGGCTCTAAGCATGCAAGCCTCAAAGGTCCTGGTGAAGAAGATTGATTTTGCCTCAAGTTATAGGAAGCCATTGAGAGATTTTGGGTTTGTGTGTATGAGAGTGACTCACATCTCCATTTTAGCCAGAGTGACACTGCCCTTAGGCTAAGGCAGAGAAGACCTATGTGGGTGACTTGCCTGGCCTTGGAGACGGTTGTCTCTGAAAATTTCATCGAACTCTTCTGGGTCCTTTATTAGAAGTCTGGAAGAAGGAAGGATGCACAAGGAAATGAAAGCCACAGAGGAACCAAAGGAGAATGCACCATAATCTCAGAAATCCTATAGTAGAATGAGGCGTCAGTGGCTGTAATAGGAAACGGGATTTTTCTTAACATCTCTTCACTTGAATAAAAAATTCACAGTTTGGCAAATTAGTTATGAGAGCCTTATTTTTGGTTCAGAGATTGGCCTTTGCAGATGGGCCCCAGCAGAGGGTGCTATAAATCTCAACAGCCTGGATGCCTTAGGTCTCAGGCACAGAATGAAGTATGGAAGTTGCTATTTTGAACATAGTGTGTGCATCAGAATCACCTGGCTTTCCCTTCCCCCCTTCCTCTCTTTCTAACAGGTTCCCAGGTTAGATGCAGAAGATTTTAGATGCTGATGTTCCCAGTCAGTTTCTCTTTCTGGAGGTGATAGGAATCCCCTGAAGAGCCTTTCAACAGTCTGAGGTGCCCTCTCCTAAGGGCATTTCAGAATGGGGTGGAGAGAGAATGCAAGTGTTCCTGCATTAGTTCCTTCCTCCCTCCTCTCAGACAGTTGTAAAAAAGACCAATGTTCCTGCATTAGTTCCTTCCTCCTTCCTCTTAGCCTGTCCACTGAAACTCTATACAAAATAGTTACCATAAGCCACGCTTAGCTTTATTGTTCTCTCATTCCATCTTTTAATTTTGGTTTCCAGTTGTACATTACAAGTGTACAGAAATCAGTTGACTTTTGGCTGTTGGCTTTTTATCCTGTGACACTGACAAACTCATGTACTGTATTAGTTCTAGAAGTTCTTTTGTAGATTTCTTAGGATTTTGCACATAGTCAGACAATCTCATCCATCCATGAGTAGTGACCAATTTATCCTTCCCCCATTCAAACTTGAATTCTTGTTTCTCTGGTAGCCAGAACTAGATCTACTGACCCCCATTCTGTTACGATATTCAAGAGCAGTTAACACACCAAGTCACAAAGCACTTGACAGTATTCTGAGTTCTAGGTGACCACTGAGGATGGTTAGGGAAAAGACATCTGAAATACTGAGAAGTGTGTTGGCCCTAAGATGTGAGAGACCTAGCCTTGAAATAGTTTTCATTGGCCAGAGCTAGAGAGTAGAATCCTACCTTCCTACAGTGGGGAGGTTAGGCTGTAGCCAGGAGTGGGAAGAATCTAGCCTTTAGCACAGTCCTGCCACTCTGAGCCAGGAGTTCCTGTGTGGGTCAGGTATCTGACTTGTAGCGCTGCCCTTGTCTGGGTGACTCCTCTGTCCACAAACTGGCATGGAGGACCGAGGTCCTCATTATAGAGGGGGAGGGGTTTGGGGGAGAGAGACCTCAATAGGCATCAGGGACAAGGACATGCCCTGGCATAGGGTAGAGAACTGAGAGGGAATTATGAGAAGCCCGACTCTTGTGCCAACCTTCTGGAGAACTGGAGGATAGTCCCTCCAGGTCCTAGTTTCCTTATTTCTAAAAGAAGAAGAGGAGTTCTGTTCTTACTTCACAAGGTGCTTGAAAGAAGACAGTGAGGTTATAGTCCCAGATATAAAAGAGAAAAGGTATTATTGGAGTATAAGGTCATACTAGGTGAATTACCATACCTGAACCAAACCTCCCTAAAAGTTGAGTTCTGTGGGAGAGTCAGGGTGTGAGAGTAAACAGTATGCCCTCTTTTGATACAAGGTTCTCTTGATAGCCTTTATGTTTCCCCTGATTAGCTTTTTCTGCTAGATGGCCCTCTAAGCTGTACTCACTGAAGGCTTTGGTTAAAGTTTGGCCACGGCCACTCAGCTTTTCCAGTGTTCTGTCTCTGCATGGTCAGGGAATGGGGCAAGGCTCTCTCTGCTTTTCAGCCCTTCGGCACTTACCCACATCATACAGATGTTTTAGCAGTAAGGCTCAAGCCCTCTGGGGTAGACTCCTACTCTTTTGTAATATGACTTTACCACTCCCTCCACCAAGAGACAAAGTCTATTTCCCTACCCCTTTTATAGGAGCTGTCTTTGTGACTAATAAAATACGGAGGAAGTGCTGACATGAGGATACCGTTTTCACCCTCTTGGGATGCTGGCCTGAAATGCTGTGCCATAGAGGAGCTTGGCATGAAATACCTTATAAGGTGACAGAGGCCCAGCAGATCAAACTACCCAGCTGAGCCCAGCCTCTAGCTGACCCGTCAGCTGAGACAGCTGCATGAGTAAGCCCAACCGAGATCAGGAGAACTGTCCAGTCGTGCAGAATCATAGACATAAACTATTTTAAACCACGAAGTTTTAATGTATTTGTTAGATTGCAATAAATAACTCATATACCTAACTTTTTTTTTTTTCTAATCCTCCTTCCCACTGGTCTTCTATATTTTGAAAGGCCTGCCTTTCTATATGAGGTCAGAGTGTGTTTTTCTAGCCGCCTTGGCCAATATCCAGTTCCATATTGTCCTGAAGTCTATTTTCACAGGGCTGGTGTTGGCTCTGAGGCTGTATATTTTAAATGCAATCTCACTGGTGAGTCACTGATGCATTCTGATTTGGCTTTGCCTGGAATTAAATGGATCAACACATAGGCTTTCAGAATTTTTTTTTTAAATGCATTCTTCTATCATGAACTTTGTTTGTTTATCTATTTATTTGATAGAGAGAGACCACAAGTAGGCAGAGAGGCAGGCAGAGAGAGGAAAGCAGGCTCCCTGCTGAGCAGAGAGCCTGATGCGGGACTCGATCCCAGGACCCTGAGATCATGATCTGAGGCAAAGGCAGAGGCTTTAACCCACTGAGCCAACCAGGCACCCCCAGAATTTTTTTTATTAAGAAATCACAAATTTAGACTTTTGTCTGCAGTCAAGATAGAGTATAGGGACCAGATTTACCCTCTCACTTCATCATTGCCCCCTAGTTTGTCACCATCATGCTAAATACACTCCAGATGTGAATCTCCAGAAGTGATGTACTGAGGACAGCCAGCCCATACTCCCCTTGATCTGGCCTCTGCTGACCTCTCTAGCCTTCCCTCGTTAAGTAACCCTTCTTCCTACTATTTCCTCCCCTGACATCCATCTGTTGCACCTTTCTTGCCATATTATTTGCAGTTTGTTGAACATGCCATGATCTATCATGCCTTGGCATCATTCCTTATGTGCTGCCCTTTCCCTCCTAGCTAGCCACATAAACATGGCCTCCATTTTAAAGAATCTGTTTAAATCTGAAACTTTCTTGATGCTCTCAGAGTGAGGTGACTCCATAAATCACGGTCCTTTGTTGATACAGCAGTCCTTGTGCCTACAGCGCTTCACAATACTCGTTCATGTTTGTCTCCCTTTCTAGACTGAGATTAGTCTCCACTGCAGTGTCTGACACACACTAGTTGCTTAATAAACACAGAAGGAAGTGTGGGAGGAAGGAACGTGTATCACAGAATCTGAAAGGATAGGGATGTCCCCAGGGCTAGAGGACGAGCTCATGCAAAAGCTGAGTGTTCCTTCTGAGTGATGAAAACACTAGCTTGATAATCATGGCTAACAGAGCCATGGCGGCATTAATTGGGACTTCGCTAATTTTGAAGGAATAACAAATTGGATCTTCTAATTTATAGCATTTATCAACAGAATTTGTTCAACTTAAATACTGTGATATAAAAAAAAACCAAGCACTTTAGGTAACCATTATATACTTGACAAGTAACCCTTTCCATATAAACGATTGATGGACTGAATTAGAAAATACTCTCGTCTGTTCATTAAAACAGATTTCCCTGAAGATCTGTACTGAGGAGCAATTTATTAGCATAGTTCCACTAGATTCCTGAAGGCAATAAAACTGAATCTTTTAATATCTTTATGATTCAGTCAAGCCAACTCTTGTCAGTGGGACCTAGTTAATTTGAATTAACTATATTTGAAGTCTTAGCATTACAGATCGAGAGCAGAGTGATTCATTCAAATGGTGTGTCTTTGTAGCTTGTCTCATAAAATTACTGGAAACACAGACAAACCTAATGCTGTTTTGAAGGAGATAAAGGAGATGTCCCTGATATACTTTGGCCTCTAGATTTGAGCCTTAATGAGCTTGGTGACGTACTAGTTGTAGGGGAGGTGTAGCAACAGCCCTGACTTTTAACAGACACTTGCCCCTCCTCCTTGTCCTAAAAAGAAAGAAAAGAAAGAAGAAAGGAAAGAAAAAGAAAGGTAATAGAAAGCCAACTTCTATACACATATACCCATAGACCTTTCCTGTGGCATAAGGGATTTAAATGAAGAAAATAAAAGGCCAGTCATGGAAGGTCATCCTGTTAGAACAGAAGGTTGTTACCTGGGGAGAGGATCTTGCTACACATGAACACATGTCTTTTGGGAAAGCAAAGAGGCGATTAATGCTGGGTGGTGCTCCACAAACAGGGCCTTAGACATTTCTTCCAGCTATGATTTTTGTACTCTACTAAAAATTTCCTGGAGCTGGGGTTTCAAGAAATTAATGAGCCATGGGGAAAGCTGAGGTGAGTATGAAGGCCTCCCCTCCCATCAGAAAGCAATGTTGGGCTCCTGAGACAGATGATGTCCTTTCCTGAGCTTCAGAGGTGGAGCCATAGCTGGGCATAGTGACATAAGATCTAGGAATTCCAGTAGTTTCCTCCTTTCTCCTTTCTCCAGTAGCCCAGCAGATTATTCTGGGGGCCACCAGGGCTGTAGTTTCCCCCTCCAAGCCAAGCTAAAATCAAGGTGGCTTGATATCCTGAACTGAACAAGAAGGCAATATTCTGAGCTTGGGTGGAAACCCCTGGTTCTGTATATTCTAATTGTTTCTCTTCATTGACACACTGTTTCTCATCCATTTTTGCAATTTCCTTCCTTTGCATTCCTGCCATTTTTTTCCTAGTTGCGCTGAGCTTAGGTATGAAGATTTCAGGGCTAACCTGCCCTTCCAGGTTATGTTTACAGGGCTTAAGAGTGCAACCCTTGGGGCACCTGGGTGGCTCAGTGGGTTAAAGCCTCTGCCTTTGGCTCAGGTCATGATCCCAGGGTCCTGGGATCGAGCCCCGCATCAGGCTCCCTGCTCGGCGGGGAGCCTTCTTCCTCCTCTCTCTCTCTGCCTGCCTCTCTTGCCTACTTGTGATCTCTGTCTGTCAAATAAATAAATTTAAAAAATCTTTAAAAAAGAGAAAAGAGTGCAACCCTCTGCGAACAGGTCTGGGAGCACAACTTTAGTCTTCCTAGCCCTTTTCTAAGCAGTGAATTCTGAAATCATGGTTCTTCTATATATTTAAATATAAATACATATTAAAACATACATAGCATCATATATGTGTATATAAGCACATTTATAAACATTTCTGCTTTATACATGTATTATATATTTTGAATATTTCCTTTCCTGTATCATTGGCTGACTCTCCTGATCGGCTCTTCTGCCCCTCTTCTCTGAGATGCCCCTTTCCTTCTGCATTTCTTCCCACTTCGTTTAACAGCTATTTGGTGATCCTACTATGAATAACACCTATATCTCAGGTCCTTTGGAGGAGTTAGAGATGCAAATCACAGTGCCCACCCCCAAGTCCTTATAAATTGACAGGGGAAAGTAGAAAAAACACAAAATGACGATCATTTTTCTATTCTATTCGTTGAATAATGATTCAATGATCATTATTCTATTTTCGAGCACCTGTTATATGTTGGTGCTTTAAATATAATGTTTTATTTGATCCTTGCAAACCTTGTAAAATAGTGGTATCATCCCCCCATTTACAGCCTGTCAAGGAATTTCCTTAAGGTTATACTGCTAGTAAGTACAGAGCTGGGATTCAGACCTGGGTCACGATCTCCAGGAGTGTCTTCTGTGAGCTACACTACTGTGTCAGGAGGCCTCTCTCTGCAGATCATAAAGGCAGATGCCCTAACAGTGATGTGAGCTTCCAAGGAGGAGCTGAATTTGGGAAGGCTCTGGAAACACATTTGAGATAGGTGGACTTGTTTACATCTGAGCAGCAGCTGCTGGGGTAGAATTAAATGTGCAAGAGATTCATTGAGGGCCATGCCTGTGACAAAGGAGAAAAAACAGAAGCTTTGGATTTCAACACAGGAAAGAAGATTGGGTAGGAAGCATCACAGATAACAACACTGTTCCCAGAAAGTTTCAGCCAGGCCAAAGGGACATCCTGAAGCCAGGAGTCCCACGTTGTTCAGGGATGGATCTGTATGAGGACCCTTACTTATCATTACGCTGGGTCACCAGCTGGGCAGAACCTGTGTGACCTCACGGGATCCAGAAGGGTGAGTCTGCTGTGCTCTGCACACAGCAGCTCTGAATAGGGCGTTTTCACGGCTGCCATGAGAGGCTTAGAAGGACTGGTTAAATTTGGGGGATAGCTAGGCTGAGAATGACAGTTGAGACAGCACGCTTTCTATAGAACACTAGTCTCTTTGGAGATACTTTTTGAGAAAACTAGACTGGGAACATATTACATTCTCCTTTCTTACCATGCACATTAATTCGAAGCTCTGAGAAGTTCCACCTGAAGAATGGGTTCATTAATCCAACAGCTCCCAAATCTGTTTGATCCCAGAGTTCTTCCCGTATATGTAAATTCTGTAGTTCTTTCTATGTATGTAATTCTGTTACTGGGCTGGATAAATAGTGGCTAACAAAACTCTGAAAACTCTGTGCTTGTTTAGAAAGTTAGGTGAGGCCATACTGTGGAGGGCTGTAGCCTGTTTAACCCGTTGCATTGGTGGCTTTATGGAGGGGTTCTGAAGAGGGGAGTCATACGTTCAGTTGTGGTATCTGGTGGTGGTGTGTAGTGATGATGGGAGCAAGAGGGTGGTCCTCAAAGTTAATCCCTGAGTACTCACAGCCATAATAAGCCCCACGATGTCCCCCAGTCTCCAGACATAGCCTGTGAATCTCTTGAAATATGATTGCTTTATTTCCAACCAAGAGCCTAGGAGAACTCAACTGGTGGGAGGAATGGTGGGTTACCCAGGAGCAAACTGACCAACCTCCTACGGCCAGAAATAATGGCCTATTGTGCCTCTGGCTTCCTCATCAGCTTCCCTCTGTACTGAGTGTCCAGGTGGCTGCCGGCCAAGCTGTCCTTGTGACTTTCCCAGGCCTCAGAACTCTCCGTCACCCTCCTTCCACTGCCTCCCACACCAGTCCAAGAGATACAGGGCAAACACACAGTGGATGCAAGCAGCCGTGAGATCTGAGTCATGAGACATTCTCAGCAGTGACCCAGTGACAAGTCTGTGGAGAAGCCAGGTCTCCTCTCCCTTCACTGCGGAAGTTCATATTCCTACTATAAATTTACCAGGGAAATTTTTGAAGCCAACTATCTCTGTTAATGCACCATGACAAGGATGGTCCAAAGCAATGGAGTCTTTGAATTTTCTGCAAAAACGATTAATCTCCCTCAATGGGTAAGGCTTTGACCATGGGGAGGCAATGGGAATGGTGGTTAAGAGCATATGCATGTGATCTGGAGAGCTGTAGAATGCTTCTCCTTCCCCTAGTCACTGCTGGGCTTTAACAGGCAGTCTAGATCAGTGATTTTCATGCTTTGGTGTACCTGAGAATGATAGCCCAAAGTTGTGTGCACAAAACCAGACACACTGTCCTTTATGCACAATTTCAGGGATTTTTCACAGGTATTGGCTTGACTTCCCCGAGCCCAGTTACTCCCAGCATGCCCCTCACCTCCAGCCATGGGTCCTAATTCCCCCAAATATTTTAAGTTCCTCTATTCACTTGCACCCTCCTTAGTTTTCACCCTGGTACTAGCTGTGCTTCCTTCTTTCTGTTTTGTCCTCTCTCTGCTGGCCTCCCTGCTACTCTCTCCCTTGGTGCCCTCTAGAACCTTGTTCTAATGTAGATAAGCTACCCTAAGTCTTCAGCTTCACCGATGAATGCTTTCACTCTTCTCACCTTAGCAAAAAAGGACACTTACCCACAGATGTTCCATCTTCCCAGAGGGAAGCCTGCTCATTCTCCCATGCCCTCTTGCACTCAAGGGCTGGATGTGGGGTTGGGAGGGGTGGCCACTTTTTTTTTTTTTTTTTAACAGACAGAGATCACAAGTGGGCAGGTGGAGGGGAGGAAGCAGGCTCCCCACTGAGCAGAGAGCCCGATGCGGGGCTCGATCCCAGGACCCTGAGATCATGACCTGAACTGAAGGCAGAGGCTTAACCCACTGAGCCACCCAGGTGCCCCAGGGTGGCCACTTTTTTTTACTCCTCCGCCTTTCTATAAAATCACCCTCCTATGAAATTACTTCCATCATCAGTTCTACCATCCTCTACTTGTTATCCTTTATGACCAGCTTCCTGGTTACTCCCCTGTGTTCCCTGAGGACTTTAGCACCTGACTCCCAGTTTTCCTCTCTACCTCTTATCGTAGCTACATGCCGGTGACTTCAGGATCCCTGCCGGTAACTTGTGCCTATCCCACCATTGTGTATTGACTGTGTGGGGGGCAGTTAGCTCCAACAACCTAGCCTCACCTGCCATCTTTGACCTCTTCAACTCCAGTTAATCTCCCTTGCACTCCACCCTTGTACTCCACTCCATGGCTACTCACCACCCCAAATGCTCAACTGCTAAACCTTCCATCTCAATGTCCCACCTTCTAACCATAACCACAGCTTACAGTCCACCCCCCCCCATCTCAGTATGTGTTTGTTTCAATCACATGAAGATTCCCAGTTCTTAGCCCCAACATTGTCTTTAGACTTGGGCAAGAGGGCCCTCCCACCCTGGGCCTTCTACTTTAGAGTGCCCCACTCAAAACCTTCTCAGACTCTGCCTATTCTTATGGGGTGAGGAGTCTGCAGGGCCAAAGAAACATGCCCACATGATCACCCTCTCTGTAGTTGGACCAAACTCTGGATACAGAAGCTCTGTCTTCCCCACTGAAACAGTCCTGAGCTTGCTCCGGGCCTGCATGGATTTCTTTCCCAGAGTCCCTTTCTCTTTCCCAGAGTCCCTTTCTCTTGAGCATGAACGGAACTGCTAGTGACACACCTGTAAGCCCACAGAGTGGTCAAGGAGTGTGTGTATGTGAGGGGGGTGGATGTGTGGGTTGGGCTGTACCCCTCACAATGTGTGACAGAGCCTGGGGCAGGAAAAGAAAGACTGTGAATCTCAGGCTGTCTCTCCCTGTGGGACCTCCTCTGGTACAGGCAGCAACAGGACTGAGTCCTAATAAGGAAACCTTTGAAATTTGCCTGGCTGGATTTCAGAACTGCTATGGACTCCTGTGTATACCCTATTTCCCCCTTTTTGACCAGGGGTATCTTTAGCAGTTATCCTGTGCCTATCTTACCCCATGTGTGTTAGATGTATGTATGTGTTGGGGGGCAGACAGCTTGTCTCTTTAGTTCATAGGTCTTCAAGTCAAGAGGAACTGTGCTGAAGTTGCTGTACTTAAGGAAATATACCTGAGAAGCCTCTTGCCAGTGCCATAAAGGCTGGAGGTTTGGGGGAGGTCTTGGGAGGGAGTTAATATATTTTCCATGTAGGAGAAATGTAAATAATGTGACCAGACTGTGGATATATATATATATATGTGTGTGTGTGTGTGTGTGTGTGTGTATATATATATATATCTCCTATATATGGGAAAGAAATTAGGCTCCATGTTTTTATATATTTATATTTTTATTATATTATTTATATTTTATTTTTAATATATTATTTATATTTTATTATTATTTTTATATTTATATTTTATATTTTTATATATTATATACATATATATTTAAAATAATAATAAATATATATATATTTAAAATATATCCACAGATTCTTTGACACTCCTTTAAAAACATGGAGCCTAATTTCTTTCCTTTTGAGCATGGACTGGTCTGAATAACTCCTAACAAACAGAATAAGGCAGAAATGACAGTGTGATTTCTGACGATGGATCACATGAGAAATTGAGGCTTTGGGGCGCCTGGGTGGCTCAGTGGGTTAAGCCCCTGCCTTCGGCTCACGTCATGATCCCAGGGTCCTGGGATTAAGCCCCGCATTGGGCTCTCTGCTGGGTGGGGAGCCTGCTTCCCCCTCTCTCTCTGTCTGCCTCTCTGCCTACTTGTGATCTCTGTCAGTCAAATAAATAAATAAATAAATAGAATCTTTTTTTAAAAAAAGGAAGAAATTGAGGCTTTGATCTTCTCTATTGGATCACCTGTTCTGGGAGAAGACAGCTGCCATGTCATAAGGACACTCAAGCAGCCCTAGGGAGAAATGCACATGGTGAAGAACTGAGGCCTCTTCCCAGAGGCACATGAGGGAGCCGTCTTGGAAGCAGATCGCTTCCAGATGACTGGAGCCCCAGCTAATATCTTGACCGCAACTTCGATGGGACACCCTGAGCTAGAGCCATCCAGCTAGGCCAATTTTTAACACACAGAAACTTGAAGATCATAAAATGTTGTGTTGTTTTAAAATATTAAAACATTCCACTCACTGCTCTTTGGTTTCCACTCACCTTTGGCTTCCAGGAAGTTACTCCCTCCTGAATTTTCTTTTAGTCTCCTGGCCATTTGCTGTGCCCTTGGAATAGCAATACTCCTAAAAGCTTCTGCTATCTTCATTGCTGTCCTATCTCTTATTGACTTTAATCACACCCATGGATAGTCATAATTAAAACTAAAATTTTCATGGCAGTGTCTCCTACCCTTTCTCCTAAGCTTCATAATTGTCCACTGGACAACTCCATGTTGATGTGGCCCCTGGCTCCTCATCCTTATCTGAAATGGAATCAACCTCTTTCCTCTGACTCCCTCATCTTTCATCCTCATACCTGTCCCTCTTCCTGTAGCCCTTACAACACTGAGTGGAATCTTTGTCCTTCCAGTTGCTCAGGTCAGAAATGTTGCTCCCAGGCATCCTAGATTCCTCTTCACTTGCTGCTTTTAGGACCTTCAGAATCTGACTCCCCCCAACATCTTTAGACTAATCTCTCAACATTTCCTATAGGTTTTTCCATCTTTACTTAATTACTTGTAGTTTCCAAAGGATTCTTGCCACTTGAAGCATGTATGGGTTTGCACATGCCTCTTTCTAGAATTTTGCTTTTCCAGTCCTTGACCTATTGGCTTTTTAATATTCATAACTTCTCCTTTCAGACTTTAGGGCAAGTGTCTTCTCAGTCTGACAATGCCCACAAATCTCTGTGCTTGCATTTAGCCCTGTATTTGCAATTCCTGAATTCCTTATCTTTCGCCATGGGACAGTTTTCCATGGAGTTTCTACATGTCTTGCTACTGCTTTTATCCCAAACTATCTTTTCAAGATGTCTGCATAGCAAACGGCCTTGGAAGATAGAGGTAATTTGTCTCTCTGAGGCAGAGGGCATACTTCCTGAGAAGTATGTCTCATACACATACACATAGTGTGTACAGCTTCTACGTAGGGTGTTCTAAATCACTCCTGGGGACAGAGAGGGCAAGGGGTACTAAGTCAACCATGAACCGTATGTTACCTGCCATGCTACAAATAATAAAGTCCTTTGTCTCTGGCCTTCGAGTCTCAAGTCTTCTGCCAACATTTATGAACCTGTGAAACTAAGGCAGACTAACTTGTTAGATTAACTTGCAAGAATGGCAAAATCTTGGACCCTTCATAGTTCTTGACACCTCCACACACACTGGACCGGAAGTGCCTTAAGAGCAGGAAGTACAGCTGAGTGGACTCTGCTTCCCCTGTGGGTGACACAAGTAGTTGCTCTGTAAGTGGGGGCTGCACTAATGCTGCTTTGGTCTAAAATACTTTGATATTTTGGGTGTTTTGTTGGTTTTGTTTTTGTTTTTGAGAGAGAGAGTGAGAGAGAGCACACACAGGAGCAGGGCAGGGGCAGAGGGAGAGAGAGAGAATCCTAAGCAGGCTGCTTGCCCAACTCAGAGTCCAGAGTCCAATGTGGGGCTCGATCTCACCACCCTGAGATCATGACCTGAGCCAAAAATCAAGAGTCTGTCGCTTAACCGAGTGAGCCACCCAGGTGCCCCCCAAAGGCTGCTTCACTGACTGAGCCACTAGGCACCCCAAAAGGGCTTTGAATGAAAGCACTAGAATATATTTACTGAATCCAACTTTGAAATAAATCGCCATCATTCTTCTCCTGGTTATTGGGTATTGTGTACATTCCTTGTGTTCCTAGAGGCTAAAGCCTCAGTTCTGTGTTTTGTGGCAAAGTGAAATTCTCTGGGGGTTAAAAATGCTACCGGTAGTTCTCAGAGTGGATAAGCCCTACTGCAGGTAATGGAGGTAACTGAGCATAGTCTAGGTTTTTCCAGGAAGGTGGTTGTGTTATACTGCATCTGAGATGAGACATCAGTCTCTTCCATTAGCTTCACAAAAGGCCGAGAAAAGTTCCAGTGCAGCCAGGCTGGTTTCAGCTCAACCTGTCTGAGCTTGAAGGAAGGAATTAATCAGTGTTTCTGGTGCCTGAGCAAAGACCCTTCCTTTGCTAATCTGTACAGGGGTTAATTCCAACCATGACCAGGCAAGGTTGAGGGCTGGGTTTGCACAGGGGAGGGAGTCCACGAGGATGCACCTCTAATCTGGGTTTGCCTTGTGCAAATCTTACCTAGTTTTCGTCTGGTTTAGGAGGAAGGTGGAACCTCGGCAGCGTTTGAGTAGAGGAGGCTTTCAGAGCTGGAAGAGATGGGGGTTGGGGAAAGTTTTGCTCATTGTGTGTGGCTGAGCGGCTATTAAAGACCACCGCGTCTCATTTAAATTTGTCATTTTATTGATGAGGAAACTGCGATTACAGTAACGATAAAATGCTGAGATTGGCGATTGATTCCAGAGCTTCAACTGACCCTATTTCTCATTAAGACGGCTCATTTTTTCTTGTTCCCTTAGCTTCCTCACTCTTGGTGCACACTCGGGAAACTCGAGTGCAACATTCTAATGCCTGGTCAGCAAGATTCCCAAATTTTCTAGCAGGCTTGACTCATCAAGTCAGCTCGGGCTGGGAGTGTGCAAAGCAGTCCAATCCCCTAACCCCGGAGGAGGCGGCAAAAGAGGGACCCTAAGGCATGAAGCGAGGGAAAGGGGTGGGGCATCCCGCAGCAGGCTCAGGTTTGTGGAGGGAGGGGCAGCCTCTCCAGGAGTGCCTCTCCGGCCGAGTGCCGCCCAGCATGGCCATTACACCGCGGTGGGAGGTGGGCGAAGGAAACGAGTGCGCGTGGTGCTGGAGGTGGCGCCTCACGGCCGCATTCGCTCTCCCTGGGCCTGGAGAGTCTTTCAGAAGTGCACGCAGCACTTGCTCAGGGTAGACCGGGTAACGCTCAGCTGACTCCTTCCAGACACACCGTACGTACACTTGTTAAGCAGAGTATGGGAGCCAAGGGAGGAGAGTAGTACGTGACCCCCGTGCTGCGCAGCCGCGCCTAGTGGCGCCCGGCTCCGCGCGGGCACGCGCCTGACGCCCCACCCCGCCCATGAGGAGCGCGCGCGGGGCCTCCGTCCCTTCCCCCCGCACGCGCAGTCCCTACCGCGCTGCTCCGCGGTTCCCCGCCCCCTCGTCTCTGGGGCTGCCCTCGTCGCTGCCTGACCCGAGGTCCAGCAGCTTCTCCCTTTCCGCCCCCCGCCGACGGAGAGAAGCAGCCCACCTCGGGGGCGAGGGTACCTTCTGTCCTCGTGGCCGTTCTGGAGCAGGCTGGGGTGGGCAGCAGGCGGCATTGCGGGGGCCGGCGCGGCGGACAGCCGCGGGGGCATCGGCGGGGTCCTGGCGGGGGGAGGACAGGGTTGCGGCGGGCGGAACGGTGTCTCCTTCACTTCGCCCTCCAGCTGGGGTAGTTGCACCCCGGCCCTGAGCGAGCCTAGCGGCCTGAGCTGCGAGCGGAGCGGCGGTAGCGGCCCCTCTCAGGAGACCACCAGGTACGCTGCGGCGCGTTACTTGGCTGTCTAGGCCCCGGCGGCCAAGCAGGACGCCTGAATCAGAGTCGGGGTCGGCCCTGGCTCCCTAAGATGGCCGCGCTGCCCCGCGGCTCTTCGCCTGCGTGTGTTTGAGACCCCCTTTCTGGCCCTTTGACCTGCCTCTGACCCCCCCGCTGACCGCACTTCTTGTCACTCCGCAGATCACCTCTTTCTGTGGCCTCGCCATGGCGACCTACGGACAGAGCTGCGCGCGGCGTAAGTAGACCCGCGATCTCTGCGGGATGGGGCGGGGTTGGCTGGACAGTCGAAGCCTGTCGACCAGAAAACCGCAACTTCTTTTCCCTGATCTCCAAAGACTTGGAAGTTCTCCCCTTTCGGTAGGCACTCTACCGTCTGCACACACACCCCCCCCTCCCCGCTCTGCGGAGGAGGGGCTGGGCTGCGGGATTTCGGATGGAGGGTCTAGGCCAGGGGAGTTGGTCTTTGGCCGCATTCGCCTTTAGTTCTTGGACATGCCTTTGACGAACTCAGAAGCCAAAAGTTTGTAACTGTTGGGTTCGGCCTTTGGAGGATTGGATCACTTTTTTAGAGGAAGTAGTAACCCCTCTTGTGAGAGCGCAAGGTCATTACATGTGCTCCTAAGGGCGTGGACGTGTTCTGTAGAATGAATGAGCTGGTGTAACCACCCAGATTGCTTGCCCTTAAGCCGCATAGCATTGGCCGAGGACTTGAATGTCGCATTAACAGGCTTAAAGTGCTCTTTGATATTTAGTTGATGTAGACACTAGTGAAACCTAGATGATCGTGTTTTTTCTAAGTTCCAACATTTAAATGACCAAAGTGTTAATTATCTTTCTCTTCCCACTCCAGAATGTTGGTTTAAGAACTCACTGAGGATACGAAGAAATATGTTAGGGACGAGGACCTTGTCTTAGGTTTTGGTTTTATGTCATTTGGTTAAATCAGCCCATTCCACTGAACTTTGGGTTTATTTGTGATCTCTCTGGGTGTACAGTATAGATATATTTATGTGTATGTGTTTGATTCTTTGTACTGGTTGGGTCCTAAGCGGTCAAAGGGTAGGTACTGTAAATTTAGGAATAGAAAGTGTGTTTTTGTGTTTTGGAAGCAATCTCCCAAGTTTGTGTAGTCACCTATGGTGGTTATCCATTTTAGAAATAAATCTTTATTGGTGATATTATAGGGATCATTAAAGTCTAGTTATTTACTGTAGCTCCTCATAGTATCAGAAACCTCTTCAACAAGTTGGAGTGCTTGAATTTAAAGGTACTAGTGGATCATATTCTAGTTCCTCGACAGAAGAAAGTGGGAGAACTGGTTAACACTGGAAGGTTAACACTGGAATGTTTCTTCCCACCAGCAGTGTGTATTCCTCCATCATATGCTGACCTTGGCAAAGCTGCCAGAGATATTTTCAACAAAGGATTTGGTAAGAATTTTTTTTTCCCCTTTCAGATCAGAAGTGAAAATGTGTTTGGATTGCTTGGGGGAAGTTAACAAACTTTTTCAAATTGCAAGTACCTTGCTCTATAATTTATTAGATAGATTTTAGATAAAATTTTCATTGAAATAGTACTGTAATAATCCACATCTCCCTCTGGCCCAGCTTCTTCCAGTTTTTTCAAACTACTTCAAGGATTTACCTGTAAGAAAAAACAACTGTGCTTTCATTTCTTTCATATATAGCTTAGGCATTGGTTGACTAGATTCTCATGTATTATTCCTTTGCTTTTGTGGTGACTCCTGGTGGGTTAATGAGTTTTTTAAAATGAATTTACGTTTTCTTGCAGGTTTTATTCCACATAGACTCCCTCTACTTTAGATTATTTCCCTAGTTATTCAGATTATTAATCCCAAAGGAAGATACCTTTTTGGGATAATTGTTTTAAATGACTATTATAATAAACTGTTGGCTATTCTGAGATTTGAGTTGATTTTCTGATCGGATATTTAGGTTTTAAAATGGTTTGAAAGCAAATTTTTTTGTGCCACATATACACCTGAACACTAGGCAAAGCTGCATAGAGATGTTCTGTACTGTATATGTTAGATTCTATAAAATAATTAAAATTGTTTCATGTAAATATGGTGTATCCACATTTTTATGCCCCTCTGAACATATGAAGTCCTTCAGTTTTTTTATGTGTTGTCAGCTATTGGTATGCTTCTTTTTATACAAGAGAATCATTTTGTTATCTTTTGCTCTCTACTTGAAGGTTTTGGTTTGGTGAAACTGGATGTGAAAACAAAGTCATGCAGTGGTGTGGTGAGTGTTAGATATCTACTAAATTCTGATGAGCCTTTGTATAACTTTTCAGCTCATAAAATAGTCACCACTGAAAAATGTCTACCCAATTTATCTTGAAGAAGAGGCAGAGTTAATTTTGTCTTAAGGAATTTGTATGAAACTTAATTTACTTGGGCTTTGGGTATGATTTCTGATTTTCAGGTGGTCTTTTGCCATATTACTGTGTATGCACAAGGAACTCAGAAAAGACTGGTTATTTGGGACTGTTTACTCAGTAAGATTATAAGCTTGAAATCAGGGAACCTGTTAAACTTTTTTATGATCCTTCTTATGCCTATTTAAAAGCATTATGAGTTCTGGGCATAAAAATACTCAGTAACTTTTTTTTTTTTTTTTTAACATTTTATTTATTTACTTTACAGATCACAAGTAGGCAGAGAGGCAGGCAGAGAGAGTGGGGGAAGCAGGCTCCCTGCTGAGCAGAGAGCCCAATGTGGGGCTCTATCCCAGGACCCTGGAATCATAACCTGAGCCAAAGGCAGAGGCTTTAATCCAGTGAGCCACCCAGGTGCTCCAATACTCAGTAACTCTTAATTTGAGTGTACTAACCATTTATATAAAGGGCATATTCAAGCAGCCTTCTCTGGAAGAGTTTCATGTTAATTTTGTAAGTTTATAGAGTCCTGATTTGAGTTTTTTTTTTTTAAAGATTTTATTTATTTATTTGTGAGAGAGGTGGGGGGAGAGAGAGAGAGAGCGCACAGGCAGACAGAGTGGCAGGCAAAGGCAGAGGGAGAAGCAGGCTTCCTGCCGAGCGAGGAGCCCGATGTGGGACTCGATCCCAGGACGCTGGGATCATGACCTGAGCCGAAGGCAGCCGCTTAACCAACTGAGCCACCCAGGTGTCCCGTGATTTGAGTATTTTTAAAGAAGTTGGTATTTTGGTATTTGGATGTCTTGAGTCTGCCTAACTCACTCAAAGTAGAATAAAATTTAATTTTGTGGAGTTTTTTTTCCTTCAAAAATTTTTTCTTTTGAGACTGTTTTGAGTATGGGTATAGTGTGTGAGTATTGAATTTTGTGGGGTTTTTTTTTGTTGTTTTTTGTTGTTGTGGGTTTTTTTGGATAAATTCTTGCTGTAATTGTTAACTCCCTTCGTGCATATAACTGGTATTAAAATTAAAATGTCCAGGCTGGGATTTCTGGGGTTTTATATTAGTCGTATCTGCCATTTGTCTTCTTTGGTCTGGAAGAAAGCCCGAGTATATTCACTGTGGTTGAGCAACTTACTTGCTCAAGGTACAGAGCAGTGACTTGTGTTTGTTTTTTTGTGTTCCCACTCTTAACCTCTTGCTGTGCACCAGTTGAGACAAAAAAGGCCTTCCCCAAAAAAGGGAAGACTCAGTCCTTGTGTTTAAAAAGCTTATTACTTGCTGGTTGGAGATAAAAAATAAATTTTAAACTGGAGAACACTCAGAGAAGTATATCTACTACTAGATTGGTTAATCAAAATCTTTGTTGGAGAGAAAGGCTTTTTTTGGACAGGGTTAAGAAAGTTTTATGGAATTAGGTTTGAGATTATGAAGGAAGTATATGATCTGGATTCCATATAGTTTTTTTGGTTTCTATTTAATGTAAATCTCAGCATGGTGCTGATCTTATATGTACCTGGCCCCAAATAAGTCCTGTTAACAGCCAGTTCTGTTTTCTCATCTAAACTGCAGTGTTCCAGTTCATTCCACAACGTAGAAGCCAGAGTATTTGGTGATGGAGTGAAGGATGTAAGCCTGGCCAGTCTTGTCATCTGGTCCAGTTCTGGTTCCACTGTGTGATCTTGATTTTGTGTCTTGAGAGTTCCTTGGGTGTATATAGGCTAGCCCATTATCTATAGGCTGATGGGTGGCAGGGGGTGGGGCCTCCAGAGTCATTAATCACTGTTACTCAGGATTAAAAATACCTACTTCTACACATTCCCCATTCCAAGTACCTGCTAGAAGAATATGCTACGTATATATTGTTTTAATAATGCTTTTCTTTTGTATAAAGCACAGGAAAATGTGCAAAGCTTTCACGTCTGTCCAACTTAATCCTCCAGAGGTAGATTTTGTTATTACACTTGAGGGAACTGAGACCCAGGAGAGTTCAACGTCTTTCTCAGTGTTAACTCATTTAGCAAATGATAGCCAGGACTGGATGCCAGGACTTCTAATTTTATATCCGGTGTTTTTTTCCTGACATAATTCTGTGCTTTTTAATATTGGCATAGAATACCAAGCTTTGACTTGAAATTCCTGTTAAAGTGTCTTATTTCAGGATATTGAGTCTGTCTTATTGCAGAGCAATAGTTGTAGAAATGTTCTATTTTCTAAGTGAAGGATGATTGGCTTTTTCTCCTGTTGATACAGTTTTTTATATTTTCTCACTCTTGTAGGCATCACAATTTCAGGTCAGGTTCTCTTTATTAGTTCAGATCAGCTGTCTTTAGATTTGGCTTTTCAGTGGCCAAAGTATGTAGCCATCATTAGCAGACAAATTGTGAATCAGAATGCTCAGAGGGTATTTAAACTCTTTTGTCTTAGCAGTTTGGCTATCTACCAAGCTCTGAAAGGTTAGAGTTTTAGATGTTCTGTAGCAGATTTTAAATTTCAGTAAGCCCTTCGTATTACGCCTTCCTTTTCACTTGGTGTGCAGTTAGGGATTGGCAAGTTACTTGTGTTTGGTATAAACATAAGATTATATAATGCACTTCAAGTTGATACTTGTATTAGATTGTTTTTTTCTACTGATATTATCTGTTGTACTTAATAAAGTTTACATTATGCACGATATAAACCAGCTGTAGAGTAAATCTCCTATAATTCCTTTTCCCTACTTTTTTTCTTTTTAAACGAGAATGTGAAAGATGGTTGGGAAGGTATGAAATCTGGTGAAGAGTCTCTATCTCAGAAAAACAGAATATTGGGGTTACCAAAGATTTTTAAATCTTTTCTCATGGCATGAATTCCTACAGTGGGGTGCTTTCCCTTTTAAGAATTTTCAGGAAGGGGGCGCCTGGGTGGCTCAGTGGGTTAAAGCCTCTGCCTTCGGCTCAGGTCATGATCCCAGGGTCCTGGGATCGAGCCCCAGGTCATGATCCCAGGGTCCTGGGATCGAGCCCCACATCGGGCTCTCTGCTCAGCGGGGAGCCTGCTTCCTCCTCTCTCTCTCTGCCTGCCTCTACCTACTTGTGATCTCTCTCTGTCAAATAAAT